>JABMCL010003339.1:647500-650000 GCA_018857735.1 Alviniconcha marisindica
GGATGGAGGGAGGGGAAGTGAAAGACAGGTGGGTGGTGGGGGTAGGAGACAGTGGGGGATGGGGGCTGGACTGGAAGGGGAGAGGGTGGCAAGGGATGAGGGAGGGGAAGTGAATAGACAGGTGGGTGGTGGGGTAGGAGAGATAGTGGGGAGGGGGGCATAGGGGGGCAGGGAAGGGAGCTAGACAGTACTTAGGGTACTAGACAGTACTTAGGGTAGGCAATTTGGACTGATGATTACGAAGCGAGCCTTCTCCAAATCCAAAATATGACAATGTTTTTGTAAGTAAAAATGCGATTCTAAATTGCAATCCCTTGTTCTTAAAAGCTAAACGTTCATTCGTGTCAACAGCTCTTCTTCTTCTTCTTCTTCTTCTTCTTCTTCTTCTCTCTCTCTCTCTCTCTCTCTCTCTCTCTCTCTCTCTCTCTCTCTCTTGGTTGTGTGAGCAAGTAGATAAAATTAATAGCATCCTTGACTGAAGCGCACAGAAATGACACTCGCCTGGATTTCTGTTTGAAACATCCAAAATAAATTAAAACGATTCATTTGACATGGTCGGATTATGTGGTCTTGTGTGTGTGTGTGTTTTTCATGATGATGATGATGATGATGATGGTGGTGGTGGTGGTGGTGGTGGTGGTGGTGTGGTGGTGAAGATGCCTTGGCGGTGATGATGATGAAGATGACTATCACGCACACAAAATTTCCCTCAGTTCTGGGCGAACCTTCCTGTTTCAGTGGAACTGTTTCAAGCGTAAGGACGGAGAAAGATGGCGATGGTTGCCTGTGTTAATATCACACAAAAAAGGACCATTTATTAGCAGGGCAGCATAGCAGAAACGCCTGAATTATTAGAATGGTGATCGGTGCTTCCTTGTTGGTGCACTGTCGAATTGCAGCATATGGTAATAGGGCCTGTAACATCTCTTGGATTATCCGTGTAATAAATTTTTTCTCTCTCTCGTAAGCTTGATTGTTATTTGCTCATTGTTTTGTCATATGATGGGACATTATCTGCTTACTATTTTGTCATTCGATGGGACAATGGCTGCTGACCAATTTATCATAAAGCTTGGACATAATCTTCTTACCATCTCTGGCTGAGTTGATGTTACACGCACGCAGAAACATAACCAGTTGTGTGTTGTGTGTTGTGTGTGTGTGTGTGTGTGTGTGTGTGGTGTGTGTGTGTGGGGGTTTTTGTGTGTGTGTGTTGTGTGGTGTGTGGTGTGTGTGTGTGTGTGTGTGTTTTGTGTTGTGTGTGTGTGTGTGTGTGTGTGTGTGTGTGTGTGTGTGTGTGTGTGTTGCGGGTGTGCCCGTGCGGGGTGTGCGTGCTGCGTGCACCCCCTTGCGCCTGCGTGAACATGAGCGTTAAAACCCTTTTGGCCCCCCCCTCCCCCCCCTCCCCCCCCCACCCCAGTTTGAAAACAAAAAGGGTTTGCCCCATTTCTAGCTGCTGAAAAGCAAGGGGGGGGGTTGTCTAAAACAGCACGACGGCCGCGAGGTCTTTGTCGTGCACCCCTGTACTGGGATATTATAGTTTTACCATGTTCTGACAGATTCGGGGTACCATTTTTCTGCATCCTCTCTCTGGTTGGCCCCGGAATGGGCTTTTTCACTGACAGTTTGAGATGGTTTTTACTCCCCCGTTTTTTTGGGAATCGTTTTTTTTTAACATAAAATCTTTTTCTTTTGGGTGCAATTTTAAACACATGAGTTAGCATGGAAATTGTAAGATCAGTCTATTCATATGAAAAGACTTTTTTTTTTTATTAAAAAAAAAAAAGGGGGGGGGGGGTGGGGGGGAAGAAAAAAAAACGTTCAGAATCGTGAACTTTCCGGTGAAATCCTGTAGGTTATTGATTTTAAAAAACCGGAATCCCAAACCCCGGGGGCCATCAGAGTTTGTCTAGTTGGCGCCAAAAGTTTTGGCATTTCCCGGGCCCGGTCAAGAGTGTTTAACTTGGTGACCCTGGGTGAAAAATTTGATCTGTCCGTGGTGTCCGTAAATTTGCTGAAAATCCCCGCGGACTTTTGTGCTCTGCTTTTCGTTTGTGTTGGCTCCCACGAACGATCGCTTTTTTTCGCTGGATCGTCTGTTTGGGACAGTTTGCCTCAAACACCGTTGGGTTTTGGTTTTGTTGTTTTTGTTGGTTGGTTGTTTTTTGGGGTTTTTTTGTGTGTGGGGGTGGTGTGGGTGTTGTGTGTGTGTGTTTTGTGTGGGGGGTTTGGGGTGTTTTTTGTGGTGGGTGGTGGGTTTGGGGGTGGGGTTTTGGGGGTGGTGTGTGTTTGGTGTGTGTGGGGGGGGGTGTGTGTGTTGTTGTGTGTGTGTGTGGTGTGGGTGGTGTGTGGTGTGTGTGGTTTGGGTTTGGTGTGTGTGGGGTTGTGGGTGGTGGGGTGGTTTTGGGTTTTGGGGTGTGTGGTGGGGTGGTTTGTGGTGTGTTGTGTGTGTGGTTGTGTGTGTGTGTTGTGGTGTGGTTGTGTGTGTGTGTTGTGTGTG
>JABMCL010003339.1:655000-657500 GCA_018857735.1 Alviniconcha marisindica
GGCAGTCAAAGAGGATTCACATGCTGTTTTGTCCCGTTTAACTGGCCTCCTCTTTTAAGTGTTGTTGAAAGAGAGGGAGACGGAGAGAGCAGACACACAAAAAGAGAGAGTGAGTGAGTAGGAAAGAGGGACAGACAGAGAGTGAGTGCACGGATGTGTGTGTGTGTGTGTGTGTGTGTGTGTGTGTGTGTGTGTGTGTGTGTGTGTGTGTGTGTGTGTGTGTGTGTGTGTGTGTGTGTGTGTGTGTGTGTGTGAGAGAGAGAGAGAGAGAGAGAGAGAGAGAGAGAGAGAGAGAGAGAGAATGGTAGTGAGTTACGTGTGGGGGGAGGGGAAGGGAGGTGGCAGGGGCTGGCCTAGTCGAAGGAAACAACGGACATGTAGAAAGGTGAACGAAAGTCAGAGGCACGTCAAAAGGTAGAAGGAAATGGTCGAAGGTTAAAACGGACAAGTCAAAATTTACGAAGAACAAATCGAAGGACATGCCGAGAGGTGCAAGTGACAAGTCGAAAGAGGCAAGTCAGAGAACACAAAAGGACATTCCGAGAGTACAAAGGGAAAGTCAAAAGGTACAAAACGCATGCTGAAAGAGGCAAGTCAGGACACAAAGGACATAACAAAGAGAAAGTCAAACGGTACAAATGACAAGTCGAAAGAGCCAAGTCAGAGGACACAACCGAAATATCAAAGGGCAAGTCAAAAGGCTCAAATGACAAGTCGAAACAGTCAAGTCAGGACACAAAGGACATATCAAAGGGCAAGTCAAAAGGTACAAATGGCAAGTCGAAAGAGACAAATCAGAGGATACAAACGACATAGCAAGAGTACAAGGAGCTAGTCAAAAGGCGCAAGCTAAAGGTTAAAAAATACAAGTGACAAATTAAAAGGTGCAGCTGACAAGTTCGAAAGGTGCAAGTCAGAGGACACAAAAAACAGATCAAAAGTACAAGGGTAAGTAAGTAAACTGGTGTTTTACGCCCAGTCAACCAGTGCGGTTATATCAAGTCTGATGACAAGTCTGAGTACAAGATATAAGTCGAAAGGTACAAGGTCAGAGTTAAAAGAGCAAGGGACAAATTAAAAGATGCAAGAAATAATTCGAAAGGCGAAAAGGACACACGCATCCTACGTACGTCTTCGATTACAGTAAACTGGTACATGGTTGGGTTGTGCTCTGGCTGAGCCTCGATCAGCACCCGGCTTTGTAGCAACTCGCCCCACACCCTCAAAAGTAAGCCCTGCCACACACACACACACACACACACACACACACACACACACGTTGAACTACAATCAGTATGATGGCCGTGGTGTACACAGAACGTGCGCCGAGACGGCAGCAGTTTTACGTGACACCTGGCATGTAACAACCAAATAGCGCTGTAAGTACACACACTTCGGTGGCCATTCACAACCAGGCCTAGCAGTCACTCGATCAGAGCCATACGACTAGAGAGCAGTGGGTCTGTTCGGTAGCAGAGAATAGCGCTATATAGTTACCACTGTCAAGCGCGCAGGGCACATACCAAGATGAGCCGTATAAAAAATGTATTTCACCTGCAAATATCATTACCAGCGGGAGTGGCTTACTGGTTACGGACTGAACACGGATACAGCTGCAGTCATGAGCAAGCCATTGTTCAGAAGGAGAATAAGCGGACCTAAAGAATGTCTCATGAACATGATCGGCTTGGGGTAGACGTGTCTCCCGACTTGCATTTAGGCGGGGGAAAATCGTGTTTTTGTTTCCAGACGGATAGAATGTGCGAGATGTTCGTGCCTTGAGCAGTTTACGAGGACGATGCCGTTGCTTCTAAATCATGTGTTTAACTGTTATTTAAGTGTTGTTTTTTTAGCTTCAAAAAGGGGGTTAATCCTTTATGTGTTTGGATCTAAATGACTAGCTGCCAGCCTTACTCAGGTGACTAGTACAATGCCTGCTGACATCTCTCTCTCTCTCTCTCTCTCTCTCTCTCTCTCTCTCTCTCTCTCTCTCTCTCTCTCACACACACACACACACACACACACACACACACACACACACACACACACACACACACACACACACACACACACACACACACACACGTATACGATATGTACGGGAGTGGTGTGGCGGAGTGAGAGAAGCAGGTTGGAAGCATAGATGAAGAGCCACAAGTCAGAGGTTGCTATAACATAACTTTTATTTGTACACCAACCAACCAGGAAACTGTATCATTTACATCAATGTAGGCTCTCCTCTGAGATAAACACATGAACACCGGCCGCAACAGCAAGTAAACAACCTGCCTCTGCAGGGACACTGGGGGGAAAGGGACGCTGCCGGCCGTCGCACAGGTTTTAACACCTTAGATAATTGGGGCCATAATTAAAACACCTACCCAATCAAAAAGGATAAAGGACCGGAAAGAAAAGGTTAAAGGGTCATGGCCCGAAACATGTATACAATACACTCGGTTGCATATATAATTAGTGTCACCAAAGAAAGAAATGCAGTCTC
>JABMCL010003339.1:667500-697500 GCA_018857735.1 Alviniconcha marisindica
AAGATCTGAGGTGTTCGTGTGCAGCGGGACTGTCCACCTTAAAGTTCCCAAAGCAAAATTCTGCAACAATCAAAGTCCAGTGATGCTACGAAAATAAAATTAATCAGCAGTCTGGTTAGTGCGACTCTGCCGCTGGCGACTTTCCTTTGCAGGCAGCGACCCGTGGTTTTCCATAGGAGAAATTGCACGAAATGAAATGGTGAAGAGCACAAACGAAAGAAACAAAAAAGCAACAACAACAAGAACAACATCAACAACAAAACTAAATACAATACAAAGGGAGATCATCGCAACGCTCCCATACACGGTGACGTCATTTGTGAACACGATCCGCGTTGGCCGTGCCCTCTTGCTCTCTTGGGTGAATTGACGCTGAATGAGCGCAGTGATTAATGAAAACATTTTTTTAAAGGCAAGACACATTTAGTCTGGTGGATTTGAATTTTGATCCCCCCCCCCCCCCCCCCCCCCCCCCCCCCCCCCCCCGTAGAATCACGTCCGCTTTATTTTCCGAGGAAGGGGAGAGCCGGCATATCATGGTACACAACGCTTAGTGATGGCTTTCTGGTTAAAATCAATTTATCTTGTTCTGCTGAAACCTCTCTTCTGTGAATTGAATGCACGTTCCTGAAAACATCCCATTACCACGAATAGACCTAGAGTGTGAATTTGATTAAACTGCTGTTCAAATGCAATGACTGAATCTTTTCTTCTTTCGTTTCTGTTACAATCAGTCAGTTTGTTCCGTGTCCTGCGAACTGTTGAAACTGAAATAGCCAAAACTACGACAATAAAACCAACAAAACCGCAGAACAAAGAAAAACCAACAACAAAAGAGAAGAAGATAATTTTCCCTTTTTTGTTTTCCTAAGTCCTAACCCTAAGAACAGAAGAGATTAGCTATCGAGTTTTGTTTGGTGCCAACAGGGGGTTGGATCGAATCGTTGTAGTTTTTGAGCTCATGTATGTTGTGCATTCGTAGGCTTGCAGTTCGCTTCAACTGATTTTAATTTTAGAAAATATTGTCCATTTAAAATAACGTTAAAACGAACCTTTTTTCTTTCGACACATATTGCCCTGTCAGCAATAATAGCCAATACAATAGGTCAATATCAATTCAGCGATAAATTATATGTATATCCAAACATCAACAGCTAGTGCACTTAGTTTGCTTAACATTATTGCACACACACACACACACACACACACACACACACACACACACACACACACACACACACACACACACACACACGCGCGCGCGCGCGCGCGCAGCGCGCGCGCACGCACGCGCACGCACGCACGCACGCACGCACGCACGCACGCACGCACGCACACGCACGCACGCACGCACGCACGCACGCACGCACACGCACGCACGCACGCACGCACGCACGCACGCACGCACGCACGCACGCACGCACGCACGACACGCACGCACACACGCACTTAGGGTAGACGGGGTTAAAACGATTATGGAGAGGAGGTATAAAAATAATTGTTGAATAGCGAGACTCTTGAGGGCACTTTCCAAAGAGGCAGCAGAAACAGGGTAGCGGAGTGTTTGAGGTGATAGAAAGCCCATTGAAGCCTAAGATTTCTTTTTTATTTCACTGTTTGGTGTTTTTGTGTTCACACAAAGGGATGACAAACGTACCTTGGTGTCAGATGCGGATCGTAATTGTCTGGCTGGAGTGTAAGGTTGAAAGAGATCATAAAAACACTGTCACAAAAAGTGACAACGAGAGGGGGGAGGGGGGAGGGAGGGGGTCCGGGGGAGGTGAGGGGGAGAGGGGGATAGAGGGAGGAGAGACAGACAGAAACAGTGAGACCGAGAGAGAGCTACATACTGGTGGGAGGGGTGGGACGGGGTGGGGGGCGGGGGGGGGAAGGTAAACGACAACGGTGGGGGCAGAAAAAGACAAGAGAGAGGGGGGGGGGGGAGAGAGAGGGAGGGGGGGGGGAGGAAGGGGAGAAAGGAAAAGACAGAGAGACAGTGAGACAGAGAGATACACACGCTGGAGGTAGGGGGTGGGGTGAACGACAACACTGAGGGAAGAAGAACGACAAGAGCGGGAGAGAGGGGGAGTGGGGGGAGAAGGGGGAATGGGGGAGAGAGAGACAGAGACAGTGAGACAGAGAGCTACACAGGATGGTGGGGAGTGAGTGTACGGGGACAGGGAGGGGAGAGGAGAAGAGAGTGACGGAAGAAAGATTGATTCAGTGATTGGACTTTATTTCTCCACAATGAAGATATCCTTTTTTCCGTTGTCTAACCGAAGAATGGAGCAAACACACTGTATAAAGCTGTCTATGTTTCATCATTTCGTTTCAGTTCACAAATTGGACAAACGCATAACGAAGTCCAGTTGTCGTGCTTTTCCTTTAGGAATAAAAAAAATTAAATAATTAAAACGACAAAAATGTAAAACAAAAACCAACAACAACAAACAAACAAAAATGAAAAGGAATAACAGAGTTAATTTTCCCATTTTTTCTTTCCTTTCTTGCAAATCTCTCTCTCTCTCTCTCTCTCTCTCTCTCTCTCTCTCTCTCTCTCTCTCTCTCTCTTCTTCTCTCTCCTCTCTCTCCTCTCTATACACACAACACACACACACACACACACACACACACACACACACAACACAACACACTCACACACACACACACACACACACACACACCCACACACACACACACACACACACACACAACAACACACACACACACACAACACACACACACACACACACACACACACACACAACACAACACACCACACACACACACACACACACACACACACACACACACACAACACCAACACACACACATCACACACACACACAAACACACACACACAACACACACACACACACACCACACACACACACACACACACACACACCATTTTTCACCGTTTTACTGTTGTTTAAGTGTCGTTTTGTAGCTTGACAAATGGGATTACCCGAAAGTTTGCATATTGTGTTTTTGTCCTAATAAATGGCTTTCTTTTCAGCCTTTTTACGTGTTTGGATCTTGTTTCAGAGAAACAAACAGACAAAGAAAGAGAGAAGGGAGGCGGGTGAGGGGGGGTGGAGGGGTGGGTTGGGGGGGGGGGGGTGAAGAGTATTTTGCAAAACAAGAAGGAAACAAATAACACCAACTGATTGTGTCTGTCTTGTGATGGGGACGTGGGAAAGACCCAACTGGGTGTAGGCGTATCCTGAGAAATGCCGACCCCAAAGGATAGCACAATTACAGACCTGCCCACAATCACACAGCCAGTACAGCCGTAATCAAGTGTGAGGTGGGGATAAAGTCGTCTAGCTCTTATTTTTACACTGGGTCTTCCTGCAAAAAAAAAGGTGAAAACAAATAGCTTTCCACTTTCTCTTCTTCTTCTTCTTCTTCTTCTTCTTCTTCTTCCTTTCTCTCTCTCTCTCTCTCTCTCTCTCTCTCTCTCTCTCTCTCTCTCTCTCTCTCTCTCTCTCTCTCTCTCTCTCTCTCTCTCTCTCTCTCTCTCTCTTTTGTGAGCGAGCAAATTGACAAGCAAATCTTTGCCGGCGGTGAGTCCTTAGGCTGCAGTAACTAAGTCATGAAATCCCTGTACACTTAGACTCATAGCTACAGTAACTGAATCATGAAATCCCTGTACACTTAGACTCATAGCTACAGTAACTGAATCATGAAATCCCTGTACACTTAGACTCATAGCTACAGTAACTGAATCATGAAATCCCTGTACACTTAGACTCATAGCTACAGTAACTGAATCATGAAATCCCTGTACACTTAGACTCATAGCTACAGTAACTGAATCATGAAATCCCTGTACACTTAGACTCATAGCTACAGTAATTGAATCATGAAATCCCAGTACAATTAGACTCATAGCTACAGTAGCTGAATCATGAAATCCCTGTACACTTAGACTCATAGCTACTGTAACTGAATCATAAAATCCCAGTACACTTAGACTCATAACTACAGTAACTGAATCATGAAATCCCTGTACAATTAGACTCATATTTACAGTAACTGAGTCATAAAATCCCTGTACAATTAGACTCATATCTACTGTAACTGAATCATGAAATCCCTGTACAATTAGACTCATGGCTGCAGTAACTGAATCATGAAATCCCTGTACAATTAGACTCATGGCTGCAGTAACTGAATCACGAAATCCCTGTACAATTAGACTCATGGCTGCAGTAACTGAATCATGAAATCCCTATGCAATTAGACTCATGGCTGCAGTAACTAAATCATGAGGTCCCTTCATGAAATTTCTTTACTACCTGACTTAGGGCTGCAGTGACTTAGTCATGAAATCCCTCTACAAGTCGACTTACACCTGCGCTTGACAGTAAGTGCGCGTTAACATTGACAATGACAGTAGTCTCAGACACAAGACTGACGGGTGGGGGTGCAGTTTGGTCGTGGATTTTTTTTCCCTCGCCCAAGGTGCGATCTGAGCAGATTTTCAAAAAAAATAATCTCTCTTTTTGTTTTGTTTGTTTGTTTGTTTGATTTGTTTGTTTTTGTTGTTGTTATTGGTTGTTTTGAGTTTGTAGTTGCAGTTGTTTGTTTGCTTTATTTTTTTAATCACATTTTGTGCTGTTTTGTATTTTTGTTTTTCGATTGTGTGTGTGTGTGTGTGTGTGTGTGTGTGTGTGTGTGTGTGTGTGTGTGTGTGTGTGTGTGTGTGTGTGTGTGTTTGCCGGGGGGTGGGAGCCGAGGGGGTGGGGGGTCTTTTTGTTTATACATCTCCATTTCGATCATTGTGAGCAATTTCTGTGAATATCTATGGATTTGACTTTATTAATTTTTTCCGCTCTAGAAATCAACAGTACATTACAACTGATTCTAACCCTGACCAAGTCGCTGTAACTATGAAAGTCTGCGAGCAAGAACTTTACGAGAGGCTAATAAAGCTATTGCTATTCCACACAGAAACGTAAATTCGAGACTCTGAAGCGTCATTCCAGTTCTAACTAACATTCCAACTAACTAACATTACAAAAACTAAAAGACTTACATTCTAACTAACATTACAACAACTAAAAGACTCCTGTGACAAACATAGTTGTTGACCTCGATCATTTCGATGAGCACTACTATCTCCATCAATGCCTTTCCGTCCCCTCTTTAATCCGCGTGGTAGGCCGACAGGGCGTGAGATGAGGTTAAAAACAGAACGTCTGACTACAGATGACAAGTGCGATGACTTAAAACAACATTAGAGTGAAGGAGGTGATACTTGACAGCGGCTTTGGCGTTTTCCATTGTCAGACGCGCAATTGACAGTCATCGAGTCTGATGCTTACGGTGGCTTGGTTTTCATCTCTGTCTGTCTCTGTTTCTGTCCGTCTGTCTGTCTCTGTCCGTCTGTCTGTCTGTCTGTCTCTGTCTATTAGTCTCTATCTGTCTCTATCTGTCTGGTCTGTCTGTCTGTCTGTCTGTCTGTCTGTCTGTCTGTCTGTCTGTCTGTCTGTCTCTCTCTCTCTCTCTCTCTCTCTCTCTCTCTCTCTCTCTCTCTCTCTCTCTCTCTCTCTCTCTCTCTCTCTCTCTCTCTCTCTCTCTCTGTCATGGCTTTCAGCCATAAATAGATCAGATCTGTCCGGATACACCTTTCTGGACTTGAAAAAAGCGTTCCATCCTGTTGATCACAGTTATCTTACTCTCAAAGCTTTCTGTCTATTTAAACAGTTCGAACTCAATGCCTTTTTTTCCCCCTTCATGTTCATACCTTGAAAATAGAGTACAGCGTGTCTTTACCCGTGGATCCTACTCTTCTGAGGAATCCGTTACATACGGTGTACCACAAGGGTCAGTCTTGGGACCTGTACTCTTCTGCACCTATATTAATGACCTACCTCTGCATTTACCATCAACCTCTGCAAAATACCTTATGCTCGTGGATGACACAACTCTTCATACAACAGGAAAAAGCGTCGTGCAAATTTAAAAAAATAAAATAATAATAAAAAACTTACAGCTTTACCTTATCCATAATTTATTTAAATGTGGTACAACGCTAGCCACGTGCTCATTAATTCTGTAAAAGCAAAGGCAATGGTAATTATTACAACACGACAAAAGCACCAGCTCTCAGACTTGTCGTTCAGACTGTCACTGGATGGTCAGACTATTGAATATGTAACTGAACATTGCCTTCTAGGTCTTTTTGTTAATAATAAATTTCGATGGTAAGCCCAGATACACATAATGAATTATCATGGAAAATCAAGTTAAAACAACAACAACTGTTTCTTCTTTCTCAATTCCAACATATCATCAACATTGATACCAGAAACATCTTCTACAACGCTCACATAAAACTTCACATCGACTATGTGTCAATAGCGTGGGATGCCTGTGGCGAAGTACACTAAAACTAATTATCTGTCTACATCGAATCGCAAGTAAATTAATCTTGCCCGATCCTTCCCTATCTAAAGAGCAAACAAATGAATACACTTCAAAACTCATTTATAATAAAGGAATATTGATGCGTAGAATTCTTAATACCAATTACCCAAACCACCTTGCAAAACGCATTATTAGTCACCAGTCCCACTGCACTAACTCCAGGACTAAACTCTACGTGCCAAGGCCATGTCCTGACTTCTTTAAAATGAGTACATCCTTCATTGGAGCGTCCCTCTGGAACTCCTTGCCTTCAATATAAAAAAAAATACAAAATCCGATATTTCTCTTCCTTGTTTTAAACGTAATTGGACAAATACATTTCCCAGAATAACTTTTCGCCATACTTGACCTGACGGAAGTTTTTGAGTTCGAGTTCTCTTCTCTCCTTCCTCCATCTCCCCTCTCTGTCGTGACTGTCGTATTAAAAAGGGTTGTTGAGCTCAGTCTCTCTGTCTGTCTCTCCCCCCCCTCTCTCTCTCTCTCTCTCTCTCTCTCTCTCTCTCTCTCTCTCTCTCTCTCTCTCTCTCTCTCTCTCTCTCTCTCTCTCTCTCGGTCTCTTAGTCGAAATATTGAGAACACGCTGTTACCTGTCCGCCTGTGAGAGCGCACGCACGCACGCATCGCATACATGCGCGTGTGTGTGTGTGTGTGTGTGTGTGTGCGTGTGTGTGCGTGCGTGCGTGCATGGGTGCGTGCGAGCGTGCGTGTGTGCGTGCGTGCGCGTATGTGTGTGTGTGTTGTTGTTGTTCAGTGTTGTTGTTGCTGTTGTTTTTAATTACTGTATCATAAAGCGCCTAAAGTAGTTGATGACTGCATGAGCGTTTTACACGTTATACGTTTTGTCACACATTCTAAGAGAACTCGACCTCGAACTCGAACTCGAAAACGTTATTTCACAAGAATCGTAGTTTAGGTTTAGTCAAAAACCTAACAACTAGTCCTTGCTAAGCTACTGGTGAGTAAAAATAAAATTGAGAGAGAGAGAGAGAGAGAGAGAGAGAGAGAGAGAGAGAGAGAGAGAGACACACAGAGACAGAGACAGAGACAGAGACAGAGACAGAGAGACAGAGACAGACAGAGACAGAGAGACAGAGACAGAGAGAGACAGAGACAGAGACAGAAAGAGAGACAGAGAGTGACAGACAGAGACAGAGACAGAGAGAGAGAGAGAGAGAGAGAGAGACACACACACACACACACACACACACACACACACACACACACACACACACACACACACACACACACCGACCCGCGCGCGCAGCCGCACGCGCACGCACGCACGCACGCACGCACACACGCGAGTAATTATTACGCAGCTGGCGAAAGGAGTTGCAGAGAGGTACAATAAAAAACAAAAATTAAAAACAAAAACAAACTCATGTCCGTCTCAGAAATTGCTCAGACCGAGGCTGTTTACTCAGCGACTCAAACACAAACAACGAGGCCTCCACGCAGATTATCCCACTTTAAACAACGCCTTCTCGTTCGGTCAACGTTTCCATTGTTAAAGATGTAGTCACTCCGGTGTCAAGAAACCAAGTGACTCACAATTCAAACAAAAGCAGACGGCAGACTCAGGGCTGGTTGGTGGTTATTGCGCTGGTCTGTAAATTCAGCGGTGTGTGTGTGTGTGTGTGTGTGTGTGTGTGTGTGTGTGTGTGTGTGTGTGTGTGTGTGTGTGTGTGTGTGTGTGTGTGTTAATGTTATTTGTTTGTTATTTAGCTAAGTGGCTTGGTTCATCGGGGCTATCTCCAATGAAATATTACCGTCTGGACAGTTGCTCCCCTTCGCCCCTGTCCCCCCCCCCCCCCCCCCACCTCCGCACCCCTCCCCCATTGCCCCCCCCCCCCCACCCCTAACCTCTGCCAGCAAACTTATAACGGTTGAGACAAGAGCAGGCCAGCTGGAGGGTGGTGCTTGTGAGCGGCGTATGGAGAGCCAAGATGACGGGCCAGTGACACACGCTACGACTGGGCCAGTGCCACACGCTACGACTGGGCCAGTGCCACACGCTACGACTGGGCCAGTGCCACACGCTACGACTGGGCCAGTGCCACACGCTACGTCTGGGCCAGTGTCACACACTACGACTAGGCCAGTGCCTCACACTACGACTAGGCCAGTGCCACACGCTACGACTGGGCCAGTGCCACACGCTACGACTGGGCCAGTGCCACACACTACAACTGAGCCAGTGCCACACGCTAAGACTGGGCCAGTGCCACACACTACGACTGCGAGTCAGGGTTCCCTTGGCCACGTGCAATGCTTTTCTGGCCGCGTGCAAGAGAGGCCACACAAGGTAAAGGTCAAGGTCAAGGCCTACTACCCCCCCCCCCCCCCTCCCCCACCCCCACCCCGCACCCCACATTGTGCCACAGCGTGTTGTATTTTCTGCTGTATGCTTTTTCTCCCTTCATGTTGCATATTTATTGCGAATTTTCATTAGAATTTTACTTCACATACTGTGCTGTACTGTATTTGTACTTAATACACGTAATTATCTATAATTATTATAATTATCTATAATGTAACAAAACAACTTTGAAAAAAAGAAGAAGAAAAAAATAAAAAGAAGAAGAAGAAGAGCGATTTGAGCTGTAGGGTAGGCGCTTGAGAAATTGCCATTATTTTATTATTAGTAGTAGTAGATTTGTGTGACCTACTATGTATATGGGCACGGCGGCGGGGTGGGAGGTGAGGGGGGGTGGGGGGGTGCGAATGGGGGTTACAAGTGACGAAAATCAATCACTCATTCAAATGTATAAACTTCAACACATATAAGACAATGAAAGTTAAGCAGGTCAAAGTTCATTCCTGTTATCGTCAGCGTATGATCATCTGTCTGTTTTTGTTGTAGTTGTTTTGTTTGTTTGTTTGTTTTTGCTTCTTCTTCTTCTTCTTCTTCTTTTTTTCTCTTTTTTTTTTTTTGGGGGGGGGGGTGGGGGTAGTTTTTGTTATGGTTGTTGCCTAGCCCGCTACCGCCTACCTCACTTCCCTGCCCCCTTACTGCCTAGCCCCCAGCCCCGCCCCCTTACTGCCTAGCCCCCTACCCCCCTTCCATGCCCCCTTACTGCCTAGCCCCCTTACTGCCTAGCCCCCTACCCCCAACGCCCTTTTCCTACCCCCTTCCTCGCCCTCTTACTGCCTAGCCCCCTACCCAGCCCCTCATCTCCCCTTGCTGCATATCTCCACCCACCTCCCAGTCTCCACTATAGCCCCCTCCCCGAAGGTGACATAAGGGATAGGGGGAGGAGGGGAGATAGGGGGCGAAGGGGAGGTAGGGGGGGATAGGGGGAGGAGGAGGACATGGAAGTAGGGGAGATACGGGGCGAAGAGGATGGGGGCGAAGGGGATAGGGGAGGAAGGGAAGTAGGGGAGATAGGGGGCGAAGGGAATAGGGAAAAGAGGAGGTAAGGGGGAGGAGGGGGCTAGGGAAGTAGGGGAGATAGGGGGCAAAGGGGATAGGGAAGTAGGGTATGATGAGGTGGAGTGACGAAGGCATGGACTTACATACATGTAGGTATGACGAGATGAGGTGGAGTGACGAAGGCATGGACTTACTGCATGTAGGTATGACGAGTTGAGGTAGAGTGACGAACGAACGAACGAACGAACGAACGAATTTTTTATTAACGAGGGTAAAGGAATAAGTACAATATACTTTTTTTCATCCAGCCCTCGGGCAAAAACAAAAAACAACAACAACAAAAACAAAATAATTATAAACTCCAAAATTCATATTACTATGAGAGAGAGAGAGAGAGAGAGAGAGAGAGAGAGAGAAGAGGAGAGAGAGAGAGAGAGAAAAGAGAAGAGAGAGAGAGAGAGAGACAGAGACAGAGACAGACAGAGACAGAGACGACAGACAGAGACAGACAGACGACAGAGAGTAAAATGAAGACATGCATGTATGCAAAATATACATATGTAACATCATATCACAAATACTGACAATATAAATGTTCAAATCATGTTCAAAATCAGAAATAGTGCACATATCCTTAATCAATGTTTGTTGTGATTTTTTCCATTAAGTCTGTTTAAATGTTTTTTTAAATGCTTTGTGATCTGACAAAATTTTAATTGATAATGGTAAATTGTTCCATAGGTTTCCCCCGGAATACATCAAGCTACATTTAAATAAATCTAATCTAGGACGGGGTACTAAAGTTTGTGTGAATGTCTGTTCTGATTTGAATGAAAGTTAAATTTTAGATTTGATGGTGCATAACCAGATACTATTTTATGCATAATAATTGCCTTTATTCATTCTAATTTTAATTTTAGCGGAAGAACATCTAAAAGTTTATAGTCGTGAGCTGTCAAAGATGTGGATTTTAGAAGGGTTAATTTAAGGGCTCGCTTGTGAATACTAACAAGAGGTTTTAATGTGTTTGCAATAGCAGAGTCCCAGAGTATTGAAGCATAGTCAATGATTGGTTGGATATGTGCATGAAAAAATCAATTTTCTCATTTCCAATATAAAGTGGCATGCGAGAAAATATGTTCTGGCGTTTTTGTCTTGTTGTTATGGTCATGTATTTGGTTTTGTACGAGTTTAGCGACATATGATTTAGTTCAGTCCATTGAAGAAGATTATTTATACTTTCTTGTAAGCTAAGCAAAAGATTATTTAGGTTTGAGTGACTAGAATGGATAGTGGTGTCATCAGCAAATAGTTCACATAAAGCTTTATGAATAAGGGCAAGTCGTTTATGTAGAGAGAAAAGAGAAGTGGGCCTAACACTGAACCTTGTGGAATACCGTATTTTACGGGAAGAAAATCGGATTTAATTGTGTTTATACAAACAAGCTGTTCTCGATTTGACAGAAATGAAGAAATGAAGTGCAGGGTGTCATTGGATAATCCATAAAGAGCTAATTTCCTCAAAAGTAGATCATGATCAATGACATCAAATGCCTTTGCAAAATCCACAAAAAGTACTCCTGTAAATTCATTGTTGTTTATGTTCTTATAAAAAGTATCTACTAATGTTGTAAGTGCGGTATGGCATGAGTGGTGTTCCCTAAATCCAGATTGGTTGGGGTGTATAAGTTCATTTGTTTTAAGATAGGATAAAAGTGTTTGTTAATATGTTTTTTCTAGAGGTTTTGAAAGAACAGACAGAATTGAGATAGGTCTATAGTTTGAAGGGTCTTTGTTATCTCCTGATTTGTAAATGGGTATAACCTTAGCTTGTTTGAATGCTTTTGGAAAATTAGTTTTTGTCTATGCAAAGATTATATATGTAGGTAACAGTCTCATTATGACGTGTGCAGACATTTTAATCATTTTGCCGTCTAGGTCATCCAGGCCTCGGGTTCCTGTCTGTTTCAGTTGTAATAGGGCATTGAACACTTCATATATTGCAATTGGTGGAATCGTTAAAGTAGAATTTGATATTTTTGATTCGCAAAAGCGTTTAAAAAAAACTTAAATCATTTAGTTTTGATTGATCGTTGGTAATGACTGTGTCAGATACATTTGCAAAATGACTGTTTAGCTTATCGGGGGGTAATTCTTTGACTGTGACTTGAGGTTTTGATGCATCTTTATTTGTTAGAGTGTTAATGGCCTTCCAAATAGAGCGAGAATCATTTTTTGAGGCGACTAAATTTTGAAAGTATGTTTTTTGGGAAGCACGTATTAAAGATGTCACTTTGTTCCTCTGCTTTTTGAATTCTTCGTGTTTCCTTGCTTTCAGTAGCCTATCTCTTTGATGCATGGCCTCTTCTATCTCCTTTGACAACCATGGAGTTTTCCTTGTGTACTTAACACGCTTGGTCATAAAAGGCGCATGCTTATTATAAACAGAACTAAATGTTTTGTACCAAACTCAAGAGCTTCATCAGGGTCTGTATACTGGTATACTTGTGAGAGTTGAGAGTGAACCAAGTCAAGCAAAAAAGCATCTTTGTAAAAATGAGTAAAACATCGGTACTGTATTTCTTTATGTGCAGCTTTAGGAATTTTTACCCCTTTTTTTAAACCATGTAATGCAAATAGGTAAATGGTCACTACAACCACACACAGGGGAACATACTTCGGCATATTTTGTTTGGTAGTAACATAAATATGATCCATCAAAGTTTCAGAATTCGTAGTAATTCGAGTTGGTTTATCTTTTAAAGCTGATGTAAGTTAAAGTTTTCATACAGTTGTTTCCATTTAATATGTGGCTTTAAAAGATTGATGTTAAAGTCTCCTAGTAATATTATTTCTTTTGCTTCTAGACAAACGGCATCCATCATTAAAGTGAATCTATCAAACCAGTCAGTACGTTCGGAAGGGTTCCTGTATGTGAATCCCACGAGAATTGGTTTACTTCGCTTTCGACATACTTCTATCCAGATAGATTCAGTATTGTGTTGTTCTAGATGCGAGGCACGCTTTAGGTTAACTGAGTGGGAAAAGTATAACAACAGACCTGTGTCTTTATGGGTTTTGGGGTCTAGGCGCATAACGTTGTAACCAGGCATTGATACGTCAGAATCAGATACATGATTTGATAATCGGGATTCTGCAAAACAAAATACATAAAAGTTTCTTCCAGAATTGAACAGAATTGAGGAGATATCAGTAAGTTTGTTAATGGCATGATTAATGTTTAAGTACCCTATTCTTAGTCCATCCTTAGATGGCCAGGTGTTTATAGTTATAGGCATAGTAACAAAGAAAAAGAAAAAGTGAAACCTAAATTATGTACACTGTGGAGTAAAGTTTAAAAAATAAAAATAAAAATAACAAAACAACACTTAATTACCGAAGTTAAGTAATGAACAATATGACACGCGTAAGCAATCAATAATTATACAAAACGTTTTACACGATATTCAGCCTTACTAGAAGAGCAATGAACGGCAGCAAAACACAATGACAGTCAAAATATAAACTTTTTGCAAACAATCAATCTTAATTATCCGCTTCAGTGACTACACAAGTATTAGCTGTTACAGTATAAGCAATACCAGCCCAGCCATCTGCAACATACATGCGCGCGTACACACACACACACACACACACACACACACACACACACACACTCTCTCTCTCTCTCTCTCTCTCTCTCTCTCTCTCTCTCTCTCTCTCTCTCTCTCTCTCTCTCTCTCTCTCTCTCTCACACACACACACACACACACACACACACACACACACACACACACACGCACACACACAAGCACGCACGCACGCACGCGCACGCGCGCACGCACGCACACGCACGCACGCACGCCCACACACACGTACATGCACACACTCACACACTCACGCACGCACACACACACGCACGCACGCACGCACACTCAACACACACGCGCGCGCGCGCACATGCACGCACACGAACATATACGCAAATTATACGTGCAAAACTAATACATACATGTTTCTGTGTAGAAAATAATTATACTAATTTTATATATACATACATTTCGTGATCATCAGCAGTTTACCACAGTTAAGAGTGTGTGGCGGAGGGGAGGGGGGTTCTGGTAGATCACACACGCATACAATATATGCATACGTACACAATACTGCGTCAATACGTACATGGATAAATATGCATATAAACATTTCATGATCTTCAACTGTTTAGCACATTTAAAATGCTTGTACGGGGAGTGGGGGAGGGTGGGGTGGGTTGGAGTTGCTAGATCACGCACGCACAAATATACGTGTAGAAATGTATCAACAGGTACCTGTATAGGTCTATTGATACACGCAGACAACATTTCGTAATCGTCTCTGACCAGTTTAGCATGGCTGAAAAAGTGTACGGGGAATGGGAGAGGGTTGCTGGTGCCGGTGGTTAGGAAACATAGGCTGCTGTGTCATGAATTGGGATGCTATCATGTTAAAGAGTTGTAGTTGGCTGTCCGATTGTCTTGCAGGTTGTTGGACAGGAATGGGGGGTAAACGGTTGGCAGCAGTTTCAGGTGTGTCTTGTCTGTCAAAGGAAGGCTGGAGGGGGTACTGGGGGGGATACGGTTGCTGGTGGAAAGCGGGTGGGATATATATGGGATCTCTAGGTGCAGGCGTTTCATATGTGTCTTTTCTGTCTATAGGCTGCTGATAGAGAACGGGAGGGGTACGTTCTCTTTGAGGTGGAGGTAGTGGAGGGAAGTGATGGCTGGATGATGGAGGAGGACAGTTTCCAGCGGCGGGAGGGGGGTATCTGAATCGAGTATGTTCGTTACCGTGTCCACAGCCACCGGAAAATTGCCCCGTTTTTATTTCCGTATCTTTCCCTATGGCTATTGGCCCCGTTTTGTTGGTTCTGACTTATATTGTCATGTTCCCAGACGCCAAAACCTTGTGCGAGGTTGCCAGCTAATCTTACCGTTCCTTGTTTACTGGGGTGGGTCAAGTCTTGGTACAGGACTAAACGTAGGTATGACGAAGGCATGGAGCTACGTACATGTAGGTATGACGAGTTGAGGTGGAATGACGAAGGCATGGACTTACATACATGTAGGTATGACGAGTTGAGGTAGAGTCACGGAGGTATGGACCTACGTACATGTAGGTATGACTGACGAGTTGAGGTGGAGTGACGAAGGCATGGACCTACGTACATGTAGGTATGACGAACTGAAGTGGAGTCACGGAGGCATGGACCTACGTACACGTAGGTATGACGAATTGAAATAGAGTCACGGAGGCGTGGACTTACGTACACGTAGGTATGACGAGTTGAGATAGAGTCAAGGAGGCGTGGACCTACGTACATGTAGGTATGACGAGTTGAGATAGAGTCACGAAGGCGTAGACCTACGTACATGTAGGTATGACGAGTTGAAGTGGAGTCACGGAGGCGTGGACCTACGTACATGTAGGTATGACGAGTTGAGATAGAGTCACGGAGGCGTAGACCTACGTACATGTAGGTATGACGAGTTGAAGTGGAGTCACGGAGGCGTGGACCTACGTACATGTAGGTATGACGAGTTGAGATAGAGTCACGGAGGCGTAGACCTACGTACATGTAGGTATGACGAGTTGAAGTGGAGTCACGGAGGCGTGGACCTACGTACATGTAGGTATGACGAGCTGAGATAGAGTCACCGAGGCGTAGACAAAGGCCTCGCTCCCCTTCTGACCTGGTAGTGCAATGTCGACAGACAGGCTTTTCGACTCGCCCGCCAGTGCAGTTTGCCTCCTTGCAGTCAGATACACTGAATACGCCCTCAATATGGTGAGAGAGAAGAAGCAGAGAGATGGAGGGAAAAATTGTCTGACCGACACACAGGCAGATGGGCTCAGAGAGAGAGAGAGGAGAGACAGAGACAGACAGGCAGAGACAGAGAGAGACAGAGATACACAGACAGGCAGAGACAGAGAGAGACAGAGAAACACACACACACACACACACACACACACACACACACACACACACACACACACACACACACACACACACACGCACGCACGCACGCACGCACGCACGCACATACACACACAAGCTCTCTCTCTCTCTCTCTCTCTCTCCTCTCTCTCTCTCTCTCCTCTCTCTCTCTCTCTCTCTCTCTCTCTCTCTCTCTCTCTCTCCCCCTCCACCCTCACCCCCACCTTCCAGGTCAGCCTCCTTGTTCCAAGCCATACATAACTGTATAATTGTTTGCTCCAAAGACTCGTTGAAGGGAGACTAAATATTACCGTGCTGCATAATGAAGTACATTTGTCTTCGTTGGGACTGGTGATGGCGACTGATTTTCCCGTAACGGTCGAGTGAGGTGCCAGATCTCTGTTCCCTTACAACAGTGATGTAGCTAGGGTAATCAAATCAAACTGGAGATCAGACGTCTGTCCTACAACCATGAAAAATTAGAATGTCCAAGACAACGATTAAACCGCGGTCAAACCCAGTGGTGGTGTGGTAGTGGTGATGGTGGTGGTGTGGTATGGTGGTCGTCGTGTGGTAGTGGTGGTGGTGATGGTGGTGGTGTGGTGGTGGTGGTGGTGGTTGTGGTGGTGGTGGTGTGGTGTGGTGGTGGTGGTGTGGTGTGGTGGTGTTGGTGTGGTGGTAGTGGTGGTGGTGGTGTGGTGGTGGTGGTGTGATGTGGTGGTGGTGGTTGTGGTGGTTGTGGTGGATGTTTCACTAGCATGCGAGTATGATGAGGAATATTCATTCCTCTGCACACTCCTTCTTCGTCTTATTCTTTCCTTTCTTTTCTACTTGTTTCCTTCTTTCCCTCCTTTTTGAGTGCCAGTTTAGTACATTACAATACAGATATCATGTAATACATGTAGCACCGTATACAATAGGTAAGGGCGAGATGTAATACAAAAACCACATACTGAACGACACGAAGTCACTGACAGAAAAAC
The DNA here is from genome assembly GCA_018857735.1 of Alviniconcha marisindica. NCBI lineage: Eukaryota > Metazoa > Mollusca > Gastropoda > Provannidae > Alviniconcha > Alviniconcha marisindica. Next base: position 684,269 of record JABMCL010003339.1, read on the forward strand.
AAACAAAAAACACACTCACACTCACACGCACTCACAAAAAGAGAGACAGAGAAGGGGGAGGGGGGGGGGGGGGGGGTGAAGGCGGGAGAGACGTTCTTATAGCCTAAGTGAGAGGAGGGAACACACAGAGTAAATACAGTTAATACACACGCAGTACACTCCTCATAGTCTACTAATACATGCACGCACATCAAGTCTGCAGACATGTATCAGCGCTGCATACAGCGCTGTGTGTGTGTGTTTGTAGATGCATTCATTAACATAACTATGTCATAGTTATGTTAATGAATGCATCTACAAACACACACAAATGCATCTACAAACACACACACACACACACACACACACACACACACACACACACACACACACACACACACACACACACACACACACACACACACACACACACACACACACACACACACACACACACACACACACGCACGCACGCACGCACGCACGCACGCACGCATCCGTGATATAGACTCTGATCTTAAAATTATCGAAATAACAAGATACGGAGAGAACAAAAACACTTCAATAAATAAAACCTGCTCAAAACGACAACAATCTGATTTTTATTTATTTTTAAAGCAGGGGGAAAAACTACAGCCTGTTTCATTGAAACGGACCAGGAACGCAGACGACGGAACAGAAGTGAAGAAGACAGGTTGATGGTGGCTGTAAATCTCCTTTCCTTAACGTTAACTGTGCGCAGTAGAAGTGGTCTAGTTGCGACAGGTCCACGTTGACACTGCCCGAAATCACTCCCAGGATCTCAGCGTAGCGCACGGTTACTTAGCAACATGTAGGTTAAAGGGGATACGAGGAGAAGAAACACCACTGGCACCTGGCAACAGTAGCTTAAAGGAGACACAAGGAGAAGAAACACCACGGGCACATAGCATCAGTAGGTTAAAGGGGACACGAGGAGAAGAAACACCACGGGCACCTAGCAACAGTAGGTTAAAGGGAACACAAGGAGAAGAAACACCACGAGCCCTAGCTATCAATAGTGAAGGTAAAAAATAATAAAAATTAAAGAGCAGTTTTTCACACGATTTCTCGTCCGGCTTGTTAAAAATCGACGTCAGTTTGAAAGTCGCGAAATTCGATGTGAGCGGTGCCATTTTGTGCCCAGCAGTCTAAGGCTGTAATATAATGTGCGCTTCGGGCTCACGTAAGCGCCTTACAATAGTGTGGTTGTGTGTGTGTGTGTGTTGTTGTGGGGTGTGTGTGTGTGGTGTGTGTGTGTGTTGTGTGTGTGTGTGTGTGTGTGTGTGTGTGTGTTGTGTGTTGTGTGTGTGGTGTGTGTGTGTGTGTGTGTGTGTGTGTGTGTGGGGGTGTGTGTGTGTGTGTGAGAGAGAGAGAAGACAGACAAAACCTGAGACAAGACAGACAGACAGACAGACAGACAGACAGACAGACAGACAGACAGACAGAGACAGAGACAGAGAAAGCCTGACATAGAAATGGAGAGAGACAGAGGCAAAGAGTTCTACATACACACCACACACCCACCCACCCACCACACACACACACAAACACACACACACACACACATACACACACACACACACACACGCACGAAACGCACGCACGCACGCCACACACGCACGCACGCACCGCACGACGCACGACGCACGCACGCACGCACGAAACGCACGCACACACACACACACACACACACACACACACACACACTCACGCACGCGCACGCCGCACACACAAACATACACACACACACACGCACGAGACACAGAGAGCGATAGACAGACACAAAGAGCGACTGCAGCTGACTGAAAGAAAAAAGCAAGACGGCTGTTTACATTTTTTGTTTGTTTGATGTTGTTGTTGTTTGGAGGGGACGGGGGGGTGGGGGTGGGGGGGTGGGGGGGGGGGAGAGTCACTTGAATTTTCAGCCCCGGCTACAGGTGTCGCAAGTGAGACATGCAATAGCGGAGCGTGCTGACGCAACCCCAATCCGGGCAGCAAACACTTTGAACAGGATCAATCAGAAAACCTTCTTGGAACGGAAGCGGGCATAGAGAAAATAGCCTACAGAAAGAGTGGGGAGTGTTCAAAAGCACAATTAACCACTGCATGTCTCCTCCATTCAGTTCCGGTCTCCACTTCCTTTTGGCAATTGCCGTAAATGGGACAGATATAACACGCACTCCACTCTCAGCTCCCCGTCTCTGTCTCTGTCTGTCTGTCTGTCTGTCTGTCTGTCTGTCTGTCTGTCTCTCTGTCTCTCTCTCTCTCTCTCTCTCTCCTATTCTCTCTCTCTCTAATCTCTCTCTCTCTCTCTCTCTCTCTCTCTCTCTCTCTCTCTCTCTCTCTCTCTCTCTCTCTCTCTCTCTCACGCGTCAGTCCCAACCAACCAATTCTCATCCTCAGTCCCAATCTTCCTTACCCCTCCCTCGTCCGCTACACACACACACGCACGCACGCGCACGCGCGCGCACACACACACACACACACACACACACACACACACACACACACACACACACACACACACACACACACACACACTCGTGCGCGCGTGACAAGAAAGAAGCAAAAAGGGGAGAACAAGGAACAATGGGATGGGTAAAAACGAAGGCGTAGTGGGGCGAAACAACGAAAACGCAAATGGTGAATAACTCTGTCAACTCTAACCTGTACTAACCTGTAACCCCACCCCGTCAGTGAAACCCGATTTTCCAATCGCCCCACCCCGCTACCTCTCCTCGCCCCTCCCCCCGCCCCTCCCCCCATCCCCCACCACCTCAACCACCCACTCATTGCGGCTGTCTCGCAATCTTTTGACATCAGCACGGCACTGTTGTAAACCGCTACGAAAAGGAGAACAGCGCAACACACGCGTAGTTCAAGTCATTCTCATTCTCAACTGCGCTGACGTTCACAGGCGCTACAGGCTGGACGGCTTGAAGCCACGCGGGGCCGTGTGAGCAGCCTCACGCAGCCAGTCGTGTCTGCGTCCATCCCACATAACCCCCTCCCTCCTTCCCTCTTCCCCCCGCCCTTCTCCCAACCATCCTTACCCCTCCCTTCCGTCGTCCGCTATATATACACGTGGATGGTTCCGTCCGTTTCTCTCTAAGTGTAGTCGTTTGTTTCGTGAAACACGGTTCTTTTTGTGCAAATCAGAAACAAAGTTGAGCTCAAGAACTGAACGGTTTTCTTTTCTTCCACAGCTAAAACAGTTGTAGTTTTTGCTGTTATCGTCTGCAAAAGCTACGAATCTGTGAGTGGCTATTCGTTTTACAGACTTGCCAGGAAAGACTAAGAAGTTCAAAAGCAGTTTCGGCGAGAGATAGCAGAAGAACAAAACAAGAAGAAGAAGGAAAAAAGGAGAAAAGGAACTACTGGGGGAAAGAGAACAAAAGGTTTCCTTGGAACTATTTTGTCGTCTTCACAGATTTTCTGCACATATCTCACCAGCTGTGACGGGGCACGTGCGACTGCGTTCTGACTGTTTTCAATTCACTACCACCTCAAGCCTCTTCGTATAACGGTAGGTGGCTCCAGTGTGTGTGTGCTCCAGTGTGTGTGTGTGTATGTGTGTGTAGTGTGTGTGTGTGCTCCGTGTGTGTGGTTTTGGGGTGGTGTGTGTGTGTGTGTGTGTGTGTGTGTGTGGTTTTGTGGTTTTGTGGTGTGTTTTTGTTGTTGGGGGTTTTTTTTGTGTTTTTTGTGTTTGTTTGGTTTGGGTGTTGTGTGTGGGGTGTGTGTGTGGGTGTGTGTGGTGTGTGTTGTGTGTGTGTGTGTGTGTGTGTGTGTGTTTTTTAAAAAAAGGGGGGTTTGTAAGAGAGTGAGAGAGATGTCAAAGTCTTGCCATTCTCTGCGACATGTGTTTTTGTAACCGAGGTGTCGTATCGCCCACAGTCGGGGTAACAATTTGCTGTCTTGTTCGTCTACATAGCAGCTAGTGCCTTTATTGTTCTTTTTGTGATTCTTGTTCTTCGCCGCGCCGTGACTAGTTTGGTTTGGTTACACTTGTTTAACGCCGAGTTATCTCCGAAGAGGTACTGGCGGGGTCCGAGATCCCAGGAGGTGCGGGAGGAGGGACACTGTACCTAACGCTACACTGTCTCCACCAGAATAAGAGGGAGGCTATACCTAACGCTATACCTTCAACACAAGAATAAGAGGGAGGCTATACCTAGCGATATAATCATGTCAGCACCAGGATAAGAGGAAGGCCATATATACCCAAGGCTACACTCAGGTCACCACCAGAATGTACCCCTCTTGACGTTATGAACTCCGTGCTCTGTCTTATTCCTTTTCTTCTTTGATGTTGTCGTCTTTTCACTTCGTCGACTTCCGCTTCCTCCTCTTCTTTCAGATTTCAGGGTTGTCTTACTTTTTTCTTTCTTCACTTTTCTTCTAGCATTTGTGTGTGTGTGTGTGTGTGTGTGTGTGTGTGTGTGTGTGTGTGTGTGTGTGTGTGTGTGTGTGTGTGTGTGTGGTGCGTGCGTGCGTGCTGCGTGCGTGCTGCGTGCGTGCGTGTGCGTGCGTGCGTGGTGCGTGCGTGCGTGCGTGCGTGTGTGGGGGGGGTGGTGGGGGCGTTCGTGCGTGCGTGCGTTTGTTTGCTTTTGCTTTCCCCCCGTGTTGATGCTATACTTCACTTTGGTTTCTTCGACACACCCGAGACAACAGTAACTAAAACCGGATAAGACAATGGTCAGTTCTCAATACAGTACAGTACAATACAACTTTATTGCCAAGTGTCACACACAAGGAATTGCACAAGCAATGTTTTGAAGTGCCAAGTACAGTCATCACACATTCACGCCAATCATAGAACAAAAAACAAATCAAAAAAGCAACGGCAGACATTGGGGTAAATAAGTCACCGGTAAATAAATACGTGAGAAATCCAACTGACATTAAAGGCTGCTCATTAATCACATCAAAACTTGCCTCTCTACGAGGCCTAACTCATACAAATTACTGCCCTCCTGATAAGAGCAATTATAAAAAATATTCGCAAACACTAACCCGAAAGGCTTACTCCAGAGGCCCACAATTACCCTGTTTTACTCCCATCGCAACCCTGATCCTCCTACTCCAGTGATTTTACTCACTACGGAGCGTCCCTGGTTGGACTCAGCTGACAGTGGAGGACAACGTCTCTAGCCTGTTACACCCACCCCTTCTCACTCCCCCACTCCGAGCAACAACACGCAACATGTGTGGGTCAGGGGAAGCTACTCTGGACAAAAGCCGGAGAAGAGCAGACGGGATTCCGTGCGGAAAAGAATTGAAAAGCTAGTGTCTGGATATCCTGAGTACCATGGAGACAGTGAGTGTTCTGCAGCCGTAAATACTGGATTATATGGAGTCTTGGCAAAGGACGAAAAAACACTGAGACTATCTATCATTCATTAACTGTTTCTTGCTTGAAAAGGGAGTTTGCTGGCCCTGAAAACTTGCCTCCACTTAGTGTTGTCCTATTAAGACCAGCGTTCTTTTTAATCGTTGTGTGTTTGGAGTCACGTCTTAGGTTAAAAGGGTCGTAAAATCCAAGGAGACGGTCGGAAATTCTTGATGAAAAAAAACACCGAAAGCCGGTAAACTGGAACCGGAGTGAAGGAAGCGAAAGGGGATTTTTTTCTCTTTTTTTCTTTAAGTGAGATAAATGTTAATTATTTGCTGTGAATCATTCATAAAAAAATTGAATTTTGACTGTCAAGGCTCTCTCTCTCTCTCTCTCTCTCTCTCTCTCTCTCTCTCTCTCTGAAGTTTTAGACAGAAATTAGTTTTCGTTTTGTTTTTAAGTCGTTTTTTCCCCCCCCCCCCGCATAATTAATTGTATTCTTGTTTGATGTATTGAGTGTTGCTGTGTTTGTCATCAGGGAGAGATTTGCAAAAAAAGCCGAATCGTGCTTAAATCTTTATCCTTGTGTAATAAAGTATTCTTCTGCTTCTTCTGCTTCTTCTTCTTCTTCTTCTTCTTCTCTCTCTCTCTCTCTCTCTCTCTCTCTCTCTCTCTCTCTCTCTCTCTCTCTCTCTCTCTCTTCATCAATAACTACAATCCTTGTAAAATAAAACTTTCGAGTTCGAGTTCGAATTCTCTTTCCGTGCTTCCTGCCTCTTCGCATAAATTGATATATAAGAGGTATAAGACGAAGCCAAACAGCGATGTGGTTACAGCTGCAGTTCCTGTTATATCCTGGGCAGATTCGGGTTTATTTTCGCCTTGGCTTGTCTTTCTGGATTCACGGCGGTTTCATTGACTGTGATGAAATCCTCTGAAAGCGCTCTGGGCTCTTACGAGATGGGGAGCCATAAATATTATTATTGTTGTTATTAATTGCGTGGTACCGACATATTTCGCTTGTGTATACTTATTTCCACATTCATTTTGTCGAAACACTGGTTCCTTCTTCTTCGTCGTCTTTTTTTTTCTTGTCTTTTTTCCCTTTTTCTTTCTTCTGTCTCCATCTTCTTTTTCATTCAATCTTTCTCTCTTTCGGCCTGAGATGAGCGGCCGGCTGTGCAGTTGCCAGGAGCTTAAAGTCCATGAGCTACCTTATTCAAGAAAATTATTTCTGTGCAGTTGCCAGGAGCTTAAAGTCCATGAGCTATCTTATTCAAGAAAATTATTTCTTTTAATGTCTGTTCACAATTGTGACTTTGGACTATGATAAAACGGGGGAAGGGGGGGAGGACTGTACCTAACACTACACTATCACCACCAGTATGATTCTGCATTAAGATACGGGCAGCGATGAGAGCCACTTTAATGTTCCATTCATTGTGAGGGGCAAAGTGACAAGACACTGTCCATAAACCAGAGCTTTTGAAGAGAAGAGAGACCCGAGGCGGAGACTCGAACAGACGTCGTCCACTTACCAGTCCTACGCATTACCGCCAGGCCAAATCGGCTCACCTACTGTCAGGGGATCTGCCGTTCCGATTTACATTTTGCCCTCTCGGTTCATTCGTTTTTCCGTATCCTTTTTTGTTCAGTTCAGTTCAAGATGGTATCCATGCGCTCGGAAAAGCCCAAACGCGCCCCACCGAGTTCATTTTTAAGCGTAAGATGATTATGACGTAAATAGTGAATCGGTCTTTGGCTTGCGATTTGATGACTGGTGTCTCGTCCTGATGTGACCTTGGCGATTGACCTTGACCGCCTGAACTGGTGTTGCTGAGACAGGTATGAGCAAATCCTGCCCAGAATGAGTCTTAGTGGTTCTAGGTTAAAGGGGAAGGGAGGCAGAGACTTAAGTGGGTCTGCAAATGTAGACAATGTGCAAATAGTTCCATCTGCAGGCTTCTTTTGGTGGGTCTATCGATACTTATACGAAAGAAGTACTGCTTTCGCTTTCAGTCTCAGCTCCTCAGGGTTCAGCCACGTTGGCTCGCTCTTTACCAATGAAGAGCATAAAATTATAATGAGTCGTTCGTGACGTAATTGATTATTTTGCCACATATTCCACATACGCCGCACACACGTACGTACGCACACACAAAAACATTCACACACGCACGAATACACACACACACACACACACACACACACACACACACACACACACACACACACACACACACACACACACACACACACACACACACACACACACACACACACACACACACACACACACACACACACACACACCCCCCTAGCACGGCACAGTCCCATGTCGTGTACTTAAGAACCGACATGACTGCCATCCGAAGCTACGGGTGCTGTGACTGTAGCCCACTGGTATGATCATAGTGACAATTACCCTGACGCTGCTCCCGTGGCGATCGTAGCGAGCGTGGCTCCTCTCGTCGCCTCAACTGCTAATCGGCGCCATCGCCATCACACAGTGCGGGCTGCATTACACCCGCTGTTTGTCGCAGCACAACAACCCCGCTGTAATATCCGGTCTCATAAAAGTGCACCTCAGATCCATGCACACCGCACCTGATAGTCTGATTCCCCGCCAAGTTGTTTCCGGAGAGGTACCAGCGGGGACCGAGATCCCAGGGGTGGGGGAGGGAGAGGAACTACAGAATACATCATCTGTATTGCCTATATATAACATAGAAATTTGCCTTACGACAGCATAAAAGATACCAGTAAAATAGCACAGTATAATACATGAATATAAGTCCACATGTATTGTAAAACACAGAGTACTTATCTTTGAGTCTGGAGGGCACAAACACACACAACACACACACACACACACACACACACACACACACACACACACACACACACACACTCTCACACACACACACACACACACACACACACACACACACAGACACACACACACACACACACACACACACACACACACACACACACACACACACACACACACACACACATCCGAGACGAGTCTAACGCCTTGCTGACACCACGGGCATGATTTCTGCATTAAAGGTGGTCAGCGATGAGAGCCGTTGTATTGTTTCATTAACTATGAGTGGCGAAGTCACAAGACAGTGTCCTCATAACACCCAGCGTCACGTGACCGGTTGGGGGTATTCGTAAAGGTTGTCGGCAAGTAAAGAGTGTTCTGACAAGGCCTGCTGGACTATGCGACACACAAAATACATCTGCAATGTTTTTGTGGGTCGTGTCAGTGTCTGGTAAGATGTCATTCTATTGGGATTAATTACATGATCCATGTACATGAGAATGGCAAAAATGACTCTGTTATGCTGATGTCTAGCAAGATATCATTCCACTATGGAATTTGATTACACGATACATAGTTTACTGAAATTGCATTTTCAGCCCGAGCATTCCACGACAAAATTCAAAAGACCTTTTGCTGTCTAGCACAGTACAAGGTAGGAGACTTGTAAGGCAGATGCCTGTTAAATTACATACACACTTTCAACGGCATGAAGTTTCAGATTCTAGTCAAAACAAATCAAAAGCAACAAAAGAAATCAAAAACTCAGTAAAGGTTGCAATGCGCTTCTCTGGGAAGTCGTATTTCTTTGTTTTCGATGCTGATTGATGCTGTTTTGTGTGGAGCAAGTTTGATTTTTCTGTTATCCAGCCGGTAGGTGTAATGAAACAAGAAGCGACTTGGTTCGCGTTCCTAGTGTTGGCATTGTGTTTCCTGGTAAGCGCTTTCATGAGCCGAGAGGTGAAGTCCGATATATTGTAGGGCCTACTCTTTGTTGAAGGAAAGGGAGAATACAGGCCGCCAAAAAAGAGGCTTAATTACTTTTCTTTTATGAAGTCCTTATGACACAGAAACATTGACATCAAGTGTGTGTGTGTGTGTGTGTGTGTGTGTGTGTGTGTGTGTGTGTGTGAGAGAGAGAGAGAGAGAGAGAGAGAGAGAGAGAGAGAGAGAGAGAGTGTGTGTGCGCACGCGCGTTCATCCTTCTCAACCACGTCTCTCTCTCTCTCTCTCTCTCTCTCTCTCTCTCTCTCTCTCTCTCTCTCTCTCTCTCTCTCGCAAATGTTACAACCCGAAAAGTTGCTACTCTTCTTTTCTTTTCTTGGCCTACTTTTCAATTTGATACAAGTCAGCTATTTTCTTCAGTCTAGTTATGCAAATTGCCTCTGCGTGGGAAACGATCGTCTACCAAGAAGACAAAGCGAAAAAAGGCCTTCAGCATTATACAACCTTATCTATAATCGATAGTAAAAAATATATAAAAAAGAAGCAGAAGAAGAAAAAGAGAAAAGGACATATTGAGTGAGAGGAAAATCATAGCAGTAACAAAAAGGTATCAGTAAGTCCTGTAAATCCAGAGTTCTCTGTCTCTGTCTCTCTCTATGTCTCTGTCTGTCTGTCTGTCTGTCTCTGTCTCTCTGTTCTCTGTCTCTGTCTCTCTCTCTCTCTCTCTCTCTCTCTCTCTCTCTCTCTCTCTCTCTCTCTCTCTCTCTCTCTCTCTCTCTCTCTCTCTAGTTATGGTCAATCCATTGACTATACAATAAACCATCCATCCATCCATCCATCCATCCATATCTCTCTCTCTCTCTCTCTTCTCTCTCCTCCTCTCTCTCTCTCTCTCTCTCTCTCTCTCTCTCTCTCTCTCTCTCTCTGTCTGTCTGTCTGTCTGTCTTCTCTCTCTCTCTCTCTCTCTCTCTCTCTCTCTCTCTCTCTCTCTCTCTCTCTCTCTCTCTCTCTCTCTCTCTCTCTCTCTCTCTCTTAAGTGACTGGTTCAGAAGGAAGGGAGCAGAAGCAAGATCGACACCAAAATTTGAATTCGAACTCACGAAACCAAAATTCATCACGACTGCCTGAAGAAATCCTCCATCCCTCCACCCTCCCACCCCCCACCCCTCCTGCACCTCCCCGAAACCCCCCCCCCCCACCCCCCCCCCACCCCACCCCCCGCCCCCCACCAAATCCCCCGCGCCCAATTTATTTGTTTATTGTTTCCGGGTCTGGAGAAAAACCTAGAACATCCAATGGTAACGTATGATTTGTTTTTACCCATTCTGCAACAAGACTTGAATTTGACAATTTTTTGCATGCATTGACACGCACTCCTTTCCTAACTAAAAGCACAATACACAGTCCACCCCCTAAACACACCACACACACACACACACACACACACACAACACACACACACACACACACACACACACACAGAGTCAGTAACACTCCCCCAACTGAAAATACAGTACGTCAGATTTCATTCCTATCATCGTTTATGAGGGTATCAGTACGTTGCTAGAAAATATTGCTTTTACTGAAAATGACCGCTGAAGCTTTGCATTGTCTAATTGAACTGAGCATTCTCTTGAACTATTATCGCATGTGTAAACCCTTTCTCGAGCGTTCTTATGAACCAGCACAACTTCCTTGACAATTGGCAATAAAGTTCAGTTGTATTGTAGTGTGTGCTCCGATCTCTTGTTTCAGAATGCTGGCAGTAAAACTTGGTTCTTTTTTTCTTTCTTTCTTTCTTTTGAAAGTACAAAGAACTTTGGCAGACACGAGTGAAAAATATATTTTTTGAAGGGAGGAGGAGCGGGTGGGAGGGTGTGTGTGTGTGTGTGTGTGGAGTAGGGGGGGTGGGGGGGGGGGAGGTATGGTTGGCGATCGCTGCTACAATTGCGGCTGCCAAGTTTTGTCGCTGCAAAGTACGCTTTTGCAGCTGTCAACCTCTGTCTTGAGAGTCACGTTTGCTGCTGTAAACCTGTGTGTGAAAATTTAGTTGCGTTTACAGCTGAAACCCTGTGTCTGGAGAGTCCCATTTGCAGCTGTAAACCTGTGGAGAGTCACGTTTGCAGCTGTAAACCTGTGGAGAGTCCCATTTGCAGCTGTAAACCTGTGGAGAGTCACGTTTGCAGCTGTAAACCTGTGGAGAGTCACGTTTGCAGCTGTAAACCTGTGGAGAGTCACGTTTGCAGCTGTAAACCTGTGCAGTCACGTTTGCAGCTGTAAACTTGTTGAGAGTCACGTTTGCAGTTGTAAACTGTCTGGAGAGTCACGTTTGCAGCCAGTATCGTTCGAGATGTGTTAGACAAAATTGGACGACACATCGTTTTTTTGTTTGTTTGTTTTTTAAATCTATTGCCATATTTTTCATTGAAAGGGGTTTTCTCTCTCTTCTCTCTCTCTCTCTCTCTCTCTCTCTCTCTCTCTCTCTCTCTCTCTCTCTCTCTCTCTCTCTCTCTCTCTCTCTCCCTCTCTCTCTCTGTTTCTTCTTCTCTCTCTCTGTCGCTATGTCTGTCTGTCTCTATTCCTCCATCTCTCCACCCTTTAGCTGCTCCCTTCCCTTCCCATCCTACCCATTTTCTCACCCCCTCTTCCCCTCCCACAAAAGGTGCTTACTTTGGTGTGCCACCTACGCGAGTTAATGGCCTTACAAAAATTTCGAGCAAAACAACGGCATAGACAAAACAACGAGCTTTGTCAGAGCAGATCATCAGTACTGGATTATTTGACGTGTTGGTCACGATTAGTATAGTCAGTCCCGCTTTCCGTCACGGCTACTACAAGAGATATAGGGCTTTGTTTTTCCATATCGGTTGATGCTGTACCATAAACAAGGTATAAGACTGTTCCGCAGGTAGACATGGAGTGGAAAAGCATTCGTAGATTACTCTGCGTGATGGAGAGGGGCGGGGATTGGCAGAATAGCTAGGGTACAGAATCCGAGCACATAAAAGGTTCCAAAAAAAAAACGCTATTTATTTGGACAAAACACAACATACGAATTTTCGGGGTAAGCCCCTTTTTCAAGCTACAAAACAACACTTCAACAACAGATATACGGTGAAAAATAGAATGTAGTATACTTATCGGCTTTTGGTTGAGCTATTTTGTTGTGTTGATTTGGTGTCCAGTGTCTTTAATAATAATAATTTAAAAAAAGATAAGGGTACGCATGCAAAACGTCTACACTTTACGATGAACAAATAACATCCATATAGGCTACATACGTATAATTCGAAACACACACACGCACACACACACACACACACACACACACACACACACACACACACACACACACACACACGCGCGCGCGCCACGCACACACAATCACATACTATTTTATGTGTAAACCCTTCTCAAGTTAAATCCGCTAATTCAATCCCCACACAAGTGTAAAACCAAACACACGTACACGAACATCTAACACAAATGTTTGAGTCAATCCCCACACAAGTGTAAAACCAAACATACGTACACAAACATCTAACACAAATTTTGGAAGACTGTCCCTTCAGTATTGCCCTTGTTGAAAAAAGAAAATGTTGGCGGAAAGTCTTCCTCAGTACCAGATGAAGTGCAACTGACGTTAATCGCACAGTCAAAGACGCAATGGGATTTCCAGGGACATCAAATCAAAGCAAATGAGAAAGACAGGAAGAAAATAACAGGAACAGAAACAAGACGTTGGAGTGAAAGAAAGAGACAGAGCCCTCCAAATCCTCGCAGTGTAAATGTCCACAAGATTTCAGATTACTTGTTAGTTTCCATAAGCTGATACTGAAAGGTTCTGTGCATGCTATCAGCTGTATGTAATCTGTCGACTCAGACCGGATGTAATCTCCTTGTTTGTTTTCCGGTGGTTTCACGGCTCTGAAAATCACTTAGGTCATCTCCTTCTATCACAACCATTTGGAGTCAGAAAAATGAAATGTGAAGAGGCAAGAAAATCGAATCAGCCCCATAATGAGAGTGGGAACATTTTAAACCATTAGAAGACGGCGCTGCTTTATATATTTATATACACTGAAAGCCGCGGTTCCAGATCTTCAAGAAATGTTAATCTAT
>JABMCL010003339.1:702500-710000 GCA_018857735.1 Alviniconcha marisindica
CGCGAGATACCGACTGAGACTGAAGTGTGCGGACGTGTGCAGTACGTATTACCTGCACTACCGTGCATTTCTGTCTCAGCTGAAGCCGTTGAGCGTTTAAGATTGGATAGCAATGAGCAAGAATGCCTACTACTACTGCTGCTGCTGCTGCTGCTGCTGCTACTACTACTACTACTACTACTACTACTACTACTACTACCACTACCGTGCATTACTACTACTGACTACTACTACTGCTGCTGCTGCTGCTGCTGCTGCTACTGCTGCTGCTGCTGCTACTACTACTTCAGTCAGTGACTACTACTACTATTGCGTATTCTGTTACTTCTCTTACTACTACTTACGTTCCTTGTACTATTACTACTACTGCTACTACCACTATTGCATATTCTGTTACTTCTATTACTTCTAATTATGTTGCTTCTACTATTACTACTACTGCGTATTCTGTTACTTCTACTATTGCTATTTATGTTCCTACTACTACTGCTACTACTACTAATCCTGCTGCTGCTACTTCTGATACTTCTACTACCACTACTGCTGCTGCTGCTGCTGCTACTACTACTACTGCCACTACTACTACTGCCACTGCTACTACCGCTGCCATTAAACAATCGCTTCTGTGACTACTGCCACTACTGTTACTACTGCCACTACTACTCAGTACCTCTGTGACTACTACTACTACTACTACTTCTGTTACTTCTACTACAACTTCTGCATCGTCAACTACTTCTACTGCTTCTTCTGCTAGTTCTGCTACTACGCACTTACTACTGGCGCTTTTTTGTTCCAGTCTTTTCTTTTTTGTTTCTTTTCTTTCTTTGTGCTTTTTTCTTTCTTTCTGTTTACAGTGCCATTATTACGCAAAGAAAAGAACGGGCAAAGTCGTTAGTTACAGTTCCCCAACAAAATTACCCTGGCAATTTCCAAACTAGGTGCAATTTTGAACACGGCACACACACACACACACACACACACACACACACACACACACACACACACACACACACACACACACACACACACACACACGCACGCACGCAGGTACCACACACACACACACACACGCACGCACGCACGCACGCACGCACGCACACACACACACACACACACACACACACACACACACACACACACACACACAATCAGTGCAATCTTCAAGCCAATCTGAGTACACTGAACTCTGTTTCTGAATACGTGCAGGCAACATGTAACCTGTACTATGCTTATCCTCCTGTGCGTCAGTATCACTGCATGGCGCACTTTGCAAATCAGTACACGAACTGCTGCTGTGAACGGCCGCATATGTCACCAGCTGATTACTGGCCAGACCACAACCGTGCCGCATGTTTAAAGCAAACGACGGTCAAGTTCCTTGTCTGGACATAATCATGGTGTTTCTAGTAATTAATGTCATGGCTCTTGATCGGTTAGGCCAGTTTTTAACTGAAGTAGGCCCTAGTGGGAGGGTTGACTATGAGAGTATGAAAACCAGCATCTCGTAATTTGTTTCTGTTATTAACTGACTAACCAACTTTTGTGCCTCTCTCTCTCTCTCTCTCTCTCTCTCTCTCTCTCTCTCTCTCTCTCTCTCTCTCTCTGGGGAGACAGAGACAGTAAGAGAGAGAGAGAGAGAGAAATGCGTGTTCTTTTGTGTACACTCTGCCATAAGTAAACTAACCCAAAGCAAGTAATCTCATGTCTTTCGTCGTTTGTTTGTCGATTAACTGTTTGTTACTTGTAAAAAAAATAAGATTTAAAAAAAGTGGTCTGTCCTAAACATGTGTCTACGGTTTTGTGTTGTTCCGTTAAAATAAGCATTCTTTTTATTAAACATTTTTGTCGTTGGTAGTGGTGTTTTTGTCTTATTCTAAGAACTCTCTCTCTCTCTCTCTCTCTCTCTCTCTCTCTCTCTCTCTCTCTCTCTCTCTCTCTCTCTCTCTCTCTCTCTCTCTCTCTCAAACGTTTTATGGTACTCTGTACCATTAAATTATAAACGTAGCTCTTTCGCAATAGGCTAAAGAGGCTACAGCAACAGTGCTTATCTCTCAGCCTGTTCCGGTCATTCCTCTCAAACCACGATTTTCACGAAGGTTTACTGCTGTAGAGCGTACGTACCACTGGAAAGGTATTGTGATTCACCTACATACACTATGGTAAACACTGTGTTCACTATACTGTTCAAGACAAAGATATATTGTTAAAAAGGGAGTGTTCGCATCTCTCTTTTTCTCTCTCTGTCTCTGTCTCTGTCTGTCTGTCTGTCTCTGTCTCTGTCTCTGTCTCTCCTTCTCCCTCCCTCCCTCCCTCCCTCCCTCCTGTCGCTCTCTCTTTCTTTTCCTTTTTCTTTCTTTTTTTTCCTTACTTTTTTTAAAGTAGTAGTGGTAATAAAAAGTTGTTGTTTTTTGTGCCGTGCCGTTTGTTTGTGTTTAATTGTATTCAAAGACAGATTGCCCGAAAAGGCTTTTGAGCTTGAACTTCTATCCTTGCGTAATAAGAGTTCTCTCTCTCTCTCTCTCTCTCTCTCTCTCTCTCTCCTCCCCCCCCCCCCCCCGCCCCTCTCTCTCCTTTCCTCTCTCTCTCTCTCTCTCTCTCTCTCTCTCTCCCCTCTCTCCTCTCTCCTCTCTCTCTCTCTCTCTCTCTCTCTCTCTCTCTCTCTCTCTCCTCTCACACACCTCTCTCCCCTCTCTCTTCTCTCTCTCTCTCTCTCTCTCTCTCTCTCTCTCTCTCTCTCTCTCTCTCTCGTGTGAAATCAATCAATGCCGTTCTCGTTTGAAAGACGATAAAATACACAGTATCTCACTGAACGAGCTTTGTTTGGCAAGTTTTGCCCTTTTGCCTTTTCAGCCTGAATGTACTGACTATCTGGACCTCCACGACTGCGATGGACATGTTTACTGCTTTGTCCTCAATCTCTTTTCCCGTTACGGTCGTATTTCAGTCACTAGTCGCCTTTCTTGTTGTCGACCACGTGCTTCCTGGTGGCCAGAGCGAACGCCATAGAATTTAAAGGGCGCCTCTCTGTGTGTTAGTCCAGGTCAGATTCACCCTGAGTTGTTGTTGTTGTTGTTGTTGTTGTTGTTGTTGTTGTTGTTGCTGTTGTTGATGATCGCTTTTATACAGCGCTGTTCTCCGCTCTCGAACAGACTCATTGCGATCTTGCTGCGCGGCTGTGATTTTAATGAGTGACTGTAGCTTCTTATTAGCGCGTTTTGAATATCCACCCAAGTGTGTACAAGTATTTGGTTGTTACATGGCTGGTGTCACTTGAAACTGCTA
Source organism: Alviniconcha marisindica (assembly GCA_018857735.1). NCBI lineage: Eukaryota > Metazoa > Mollusca > Gastropoda > Provannidae > Alviniconcha > Alviniconcha marisindica. The sequence goes on from JABMCL010003339.1 coordinate 705,786, forward strand.
CCGTCTCGGCGCGTTTTGTGTACACCATACAACCATGCACCATGTCACATCACTTCATGCAAAGCCAAATACGTAGGGTGCCAGTGTGCTGTTAGACCACATTTTTTGCATACTGTGTTCCCTCGGTCATAACCAGCATGACCCTCTCTGCCTGTCCGTTTCAGACCACATTCAGACTGTTTTAATACCAATAACCAGCCTGACCCTCTCTGCCTGTCCGTTTCAGACCGCATTCAGACTGTTTTAATACCAATAACCAGCCTGACCCTCTCTGCCTGTCCGTTTCAGACCGCATTCAGACTGTGTTAATACCCATAACCAGCCTGACCCTCTGCCTGTCCATTTCAGACCGCATTCAGACTGTGTTAATACCCATAACCAGCCTGACCCTCTCTGCCTGTCCGTTTCAGACCGCATTCAGACTGTGTTAATACCCATAACCAGCCTGACCCTCTGCCTGTCCATTTCAGACCGCATTCAGACTGTGTTAATACCCATAACCAGCCTGACCCTCTCTGCCTGTCCGTTTCAGACCGCATTCAGACTGTGTTAATACCCATAACCAGCCTGACCCTCTCTGCCTGTCTGTTTCAGACCGCATTCAGACTGTGTTAATACCAATAACCAGCCTGACCCTCTCTGCCTGTCCGTTTCAGACCGCATTCAGACTGTGTTAATACCCATAACCAGCCTGACCCTCTGCCTGTCCATTTCAGACCGCATTCAGACTGTGTTAATACCCATAACCAGCCTGACCCTCTCTGCCTGTCCGTTTCAGACCGCATTCAGACTGTGTTAATACCCATAACCAGCCTGACCCTTTTGCCTGTCCGTTTCAGACCGCATTCAGACTGTGTTAATACCCATAACCAGCCTGACCCTCTCTGCCTGTCCGTTTCAGACCGCATTCAGACTGTGTTAATACCCATAACCAGCCTGACCCTCTCTGCCTGTCCGTTTCAGACCGCATTCAGACTGTGTTAATACCCATAACCAGCCTGACCCTCTCTGCCTGTCCGTTTCAGACCGCATTCAGACTGTGTTAATACCCATAACCAGCCTGACCCTCTCTGCCTGTCCGTTTCAGACCGCATTCAGACTGTGTTAATACCCATAACCAGCCTGACCCTCTCTGCCTGTCCGTTTCAGACCGCATTCAGACTGTGTTAATACCCATAACCAGCCTGACCCTCTGCCTGTCCATTTCAGACCGCATTCAGACTGTGTTAATACCCATAACCAGCCTGACCCTCTCTGCCTGTCCGTTTCAGACCGCATTCAGACTGTGTTAATACCCATAACCAGCCTGACCCTCTCTGCCTGTCTGTTTCAGACCATGACGACAGGCTGCCCGTGCCGGTTCCTGGCGCTGAGCATGCTGTTCCTGGCCACCCTGCTCACCCTCTCCTCCTCCGCCTCGCTCAACTCGCTGCTCAGCAAGTACAGCAAGCACGGCGTGTCGCGCAAGAACAACGACTGCGTGGAGGACATGGCCGTGTCGGCCATCTGCTACCACTGCGGCACCCTCAACCCCTCCGACTTCCACTCCATCCACACCCAGTGCTGCGACAAGGCCGATGACTACAGGGAGCTCTGCGCCCAGCTGTACACGGAGGAGCCGAAGAGAGGGGGCAGAGACACGTGGTACTATTAACGAGTTAGTTCATTAATTAACTAACTGACTAACCAACTGCCGCCCCCACTTCCTGCCTACTGCCAGGGCCCTTTCGCCACTGCGGTCGTCGCCCTGACGGTTTAAACTCTGCGGGTCTAACTGATGCTGTCGGAGTTTCTTCCTTTTTGTGTGTGTGTGTGCCTATGTGTGGGTGTGCGGCTGAAGATCGAAGCACTTGACTGCAAATTCCATTCCAGTTGTGATTGGGGGTCCCTTCCCCTTCCTCAACCTTCTAATTTCCCCCCAGCCCCCCCCCCTCCCCCCAACCCCAACCCTTCACCCCACTGCCACCACCATCACCCATCCCTACCTCTATTTCTCTGGGTTAGGTTCACGTGGGTCTGAGCTGGGATGCCTTGGTTCTGCAAGGTCGGGTGGAGAAGAGGGGTCACGTGGCCCGAGAGGGAGGGGGGTCTGACGGCTGAGCGGCGAGGACGGATTTCATTGGACAGAAGGGGGATCTTGGCGGTTCCTGATTGGAGGAGGGACTGTGCCGGGGTCATAGGTTATCTCTCTGATGCTGCTAGAGCTAATTTGACAATCAGTCACCTTTTGGAAAAGATATTCCGAGGCTGAAATCCACGAAACGTTTTCATATATCCACGTAACTTCGAATTCCAGTTCTGTTCGCTGCTGACAGGTTTGTCGCTCAGGTCTTAAGTGAAAGGTCACCGGCTCAGGTCTTTGGCTAAGCCAAGACAAGAACATTTTCTGTGTAGTTGAAGAGGTCAGCGTATCGAGAACACTGTGTAGAATACAATTGAACTAGGTCAACGGTACAAGTCTTTGCTATACCAAGACAAAGACACAGTCCATGACACACTCCGAACTTCGCTTTTGGGCACCCTTCCTATAAACCCTGCCATAATTAGTTACGCGTTTGAAGGGACATTTCTCATCTCCTTGCATCTGTCTAAAGAAATCGTATCACGCTATTAGTCCCTCCGTAAAATTTGCAAAAGGTGTGAGTACTAAGACTGAGGAAGCAACATAGCGTCGACGCACTCACGTTAAACATCGGGCGCTTCCGCCAAGGGGAAAAAATAGTTCTGTTTCCATTCGAACTATTTTGGCTGTTGTTGTTGTTGTTGTTTGTGCATGTGAGTGTGCTGGCGTAGGCATTGTCAGTGGAAATAAAAGAAACACCTGATACAATTTAAGTTGTCTGTGTAGTTACAAACTTACTGCCATTTGAGCACCAACGAAAAAACCTCAGCTGACAGTACTCGTAACGAGTTATGGCAGTGGTCGGAGGAAGGATATCGAGAACTGATGCTTGGAGTTTGTGTTGACGAATCAGCCAACACCGGGACCCGCACCGTCTCACGCCCCTGCTGTACCAGACACACTCACCATCCAGGATGCAGCTGAAGAAAAGCTAGGTCGCTGAAGCAACTCCTTGCACGAGCAAGGCAGAGACAGACACAGTGAATCCCGATCCACGCCAAGACACAGAGAAGTGCATGACCAGCGTGGCTCGCACCCACCTGACCAGGGTCATCGAGGTGTATGTGTTCAGCGTCATCCTTTTATCTCTGGCGTCACCAAAACTGTGTTCGTTTTCATTTTCACTGTCGTTTTTAGCATGGCATGGTGGTTGGTATACGTGGGGTTAGACGGACTGTTTCGTACTTAGCTGGAAAGACAAAAAGATAAGAAAATTAAATTGACAAATATGTAAATTAGTACGCACACTGTTAGATATTATCCAGAAGTATGCCAAACTCTATTCTGCTATCTTGAACTGTAGAAAGATTACGCGTGGGCAAAGTGTTGATAATATAATAATAACAGATTATTTATGGCGCCCCATCTCATAAGAGCTGAGAGCGCTTACAAAGACATAAGGATACGCTCATTTCATCACACACACACAAACACTCACACACACACACACACACACACACACACACACACACACACACACACACACATGCACACACACGTGCGCGCGCACGCACGCACACACGCAAGCACGCACGCACCACGCACCACGCACACACACACACACACACACACACACACACACACACACACACACACACACACACACACACACTCACACACACACTACAGATACATGCCTTACTGGTGGTGTGTTGGTACAATGAGAAGAAAACGACAGATAATATTGACATGCCACCTGGCTTTGTTGGTTCTGGCCCTGGCTTTGGCTGGAAGGGTTGGCTGGAGTTATTCAGTCCAGGAGCTACAGTACCAGAAACTCATCGCAGAAACGTATTGTGCTAATACCCCTCGCCTGTTACCGGCATCAGCTGAAAACGTGTCGCTTGGGCCAGTCTGCATCATCTTGTGCATCGTCTGCATCATCGCATCGTAAGCTGCGGAGATGTTAACGTAACCAAGTCTACTGGAAGAAGGTGTACGAATCACACTACTGAGTTTGAATTTCGAAGCAGTGATTTCAAAATTTGTCTGGTAGTAGGTTACAAATACTAATGAATTACATGAGACCGGCCAATATGTGGTTTATTAGGTTTCATAATCATAATTACTATTATTGTTACTTATTAGGTTTT
>JABMCL010003339.1:715000-737500 GCA_018857735.1 Alviniconcha marisindica
CCAGTGCCTTGCAATCAGCAAAACGCCTAGCGGACCACGGCCGCGCCCATGACACACTCACAGACTGGGCCGGGGTTGTGATGGTGGTTACGTCTAAAACCTTCCATCCACCGCGTGGCCCGCCGTTGCATCACCACGGACAGATCACAGACAGACCAAGGACAGATCGCGGTCGGACAGACCACAGACAGACCAAGGATAGAGCACGGACAGACCACAGACAGACCAAGGATAGATCACAGACAGACCACAGACAAACCAAGGACAGAGCACGGACAGACCACGGACAGACCACACACAGACCGCAGACAGACCACACAGAGACCAGGGACAGACCACACACAGACCGCGGACAGACTACAGAAAGACCACACACAGACAGACCACACATAGACACGGACAGACCGCAGATAAACCACTGACACACCACACACATACCACGGACAGACCGCAGAAAGACCGCGGACAGACCACACACAGACCGCGGACAGACCTCAGACAGATCGCGGACAGACCACACACAGACCACGGACAGACCGCAGACAGACCGCGGACAGACCATACACAGACCACGGACAGACCGCGGATAGACCACAGAAAGACCACACACAGACAGACCACATACAGACCACCCACAGAACACGGACAGACCGCAGACAGACCGCGGACAGACCACAAACAGACCACACACAAACCACGGACAGACCACACACAGACCACAAACAGACCACACACAGGCAAGGACAGACCACACACAGACCACGGACCAACTGTCACCAGATTTTTTTTATGCAGTGGGGGAACGACAAGAAGGACAAAGAGAAGAAGAAGGAGCAGGAGGAGGAGAAGAAGAGAAAGAAGGGATTAGAGAAGGAGAAGAAGGAGTTGGAGGAAAAGAGGAGAAAAAGGGGGATGTAAAAAAAAAAAGGGACAAAAAAAGGAGGAAGAGGAAATTTAAAAAAATATGAAGAGGAGGAGGCGAAGGAGGATGTAGAGAAGGAGATAGGAATTAAGACTGGCCCAAAGCAGCAGGGGAACGGGTTGTGTGGCTACTGAGGGTGCAGGTTACAACGGCAGAGAGCTCGTGAGTGCCTATAATTATAGCCCTACCGAAACCTCAACTCAGCCCATAGTCATTCATTGTATCTTTATTTTGTCTGGAATAAATTCTTGTTTAAACCAAACCTCAGTACACACACTCTTCTGTTCTACTTGCGCCCCTTTCGTTATCACCGAATATAGTCTCCCTCTTTTCTTCACATTTGTTGTCCTTTGCCGGTCTCGCCGCTGCTGCCGGCCTCAGACTTGTCACACCGAGTAACCCCAGCTACCTGATCCTCCAAGCCAATTTGCAGCCGCAGAGTCGCGGCAGTAAACTGTGGCATATCACGTCTTCGTCAGTCCCAGACTGACGGAGGAGCCCTTCCCGTGACAGCGGCCCGTTGCAACGCGCTCACCCCTGATGAACCGTCCCGAGAACGCTTTAAAATAGGCAACCGCCCCAATGCCCTTGTTTCCAAATGTTTACAGCCCGCAGGCTTTTTAGCCTTTTGCCTGGCAGGTCGTATTTTGGTGTATATTCTGGTCAACATTATTCTGAGCCCTCTGCCGTTGTAACCTGCACCCTCAGTAGCCACACAACCCGTTCCGGCCCCTGCTGCTTTGGGCCAGTCTTAATTCCTATCTCCTTCTCTACACCCTCCTTCGCCTCCTCCTCTTCCTATTTCTTTTTATCTCCTGCAGTTTGTGTTGACTGACTTGTTTTCGTCAGATAACGATTGGGCCATATTTCCTGTTCCCAGTGTTTGGAATGTTTTTGAAGGAGTTTAGTGTTCCTGCTAATAAAATGTTAGGTGGCAATTTGTTCCAACTGCAATTTGTTCCAACTGCAGTTTGTTCCAACTGCTTCCAACTCTGTTCGTAAAAAATGTGCATACTGATTAGTAAGAACCGGCTTCTTCTTGTGTAGTTTCAGAGGGCATTCTCTTGTTCCAGCTGATTCGTTTAGCTTCAACAAGGAACAAACGGATTCAGGATCATAAAAAAACATGTATATATATTATTATTTTTAATCAGTATGGTGCAGACAAACCAGTGAAATAGTCTTCCTCCTGTAGAGTTTTTTGTTTGTTTGTGCAATTCGTTTATTGAGGTTTGAACATCTGTACCTAGTTGTAAAAAGTTGTTGCTTAACTTTTGAGATTGAATATAGTTTACTGAGGTTTGAATAGTCTGTGTATTGTTGTGAAACTGGTTGCTTAACCTTTGAGCTTGAGTATACAGTACCAGCTGCTTGTCGGCCACCATGAACAGGTTCCGCAGAGGCTACAGTGACAGACCTTGTCATGTCAGGGTGAAATGGTAAACACTCGCAGGAGAGATAATGAAAGTGCTCCTCCGCGGAAAGGGGAAGCACTAGATCTAGCTGCACCAGAGAGTAACGCACCCTTTTTGATGAATAGATCTAGTATATGGTTTGTGCTTTTACAGCTAGTGGGTAAACGATACACTTTAAAAGCTGTCCGCACACTAAAAAAGAAAAGGAGTAGTAATCTCTGAAGATATTAGTTTTCTCTTTCTCCTTTTTATCTCTTTTTTCTTCTTTTTTTTTTTTTTTTTTTTTTTTTTTTTTTTAGTGTGCGAACAGGTATCGTTTACCTAGTAGTTGTAAAAAAAATATATAAAAAAATGCGATGAACTAGATCTAGTTCATCACAAAGAGTACGTTACTCTCTGGTGCAGCTAGATCTAGTTCTTTCCCTTCTGTGGTCCCGATTTCTCTTTATAAAGAATGTCATAATTCAGTTTAAGCGCTTTGGCAACAAGCCTCTGGATTTTAATGTCTTATCAATCACACAAGGTCACCACAGGACGAAAAAGAGAGAGAAAAAAGAAGAAGAAAAAGAACAAAGAAGAAGAAGTCTTTAGCCAATAATAATAATGAAATATTTATACAGAGCGAACCTCTAACATAAAAATAGAGCTCGACGCGCTGTACGAATTGCAGATAAATTACATCCACGTTGAGACACTTCAAGCGGAAAAAGACAATAACAATAACTACAAGCAACTCAAATCACAAGAAACTAAACAGGCAAGGCCTACATTACACACATTTACACACACACACACACACACACACACACACACACACACACACACACCCACACACACACACACACACACACACTCACCCCCCCCCCCCCCACACACACACACACATACACTCACACACACACACACACACACACACACACACACACACACACACACACCACTTCTGTCAACTGAAATTAAGAACAAGTTGGGAGGAGCGGGGGGGGGGGGGGGTTAGTAGGTTTTAAACAGATGGGTTTTCAGAGCGGTTTTAAATGCAGAGGCTGACTGAATGCGTTTAATTTCATGAGGCAGGGAATTCCAGACAGACGGAGCAGCACAGGAACAAGAGCGGAGTCCAAGATGATTAATTTTGGTCTTAACCTGTGTAAAGCGTAGAGTTCTTGAGTCAGAAGAAGAGCGGAGTTGTCTTGTCGGAGAGTACAAACGAAGAAGACCAGACAAATAAACAGGCAGTGTCACAGAAAAAGGAGTGACAAAAAGTTGATAACTTATACCCAATACGTGCTCGGATCGGCAGCCAGTGAAGAGTTCTGAGGAGGAGTGAAACATGATCTCGTTTACGTGCTTAATTTGAGCACAAAAGACCTGAATCAACTGCAGTAACTATCATTTGGAATGCGAGTAAATACGAGATACAGAAAATTCACGAAAGTCACATTCTCAGGTTTTTCTTTTCCCAGGGGTTTCTTGATTTGGCAGTTTGTATGTCTTGTTCTGTATGGTTGTTGTTTTTTCCACCTGCACCAGTAGTCGCTATAGACTGTCCAGCAAAATCCAGCTTTAGTACATCTTCAGTTCATACAGCTGATTGTGTGTGTGTGTGTGTGTGTGTGTGTGTGTGTGTGTGTGTGTGTGTGTGTGTGTGTGTGTGTGTGTGTGTGTGTGTGTGTGTGTTTCTCCACAGAAACGGCGACTGTCCATTTAAAATGTCAAAAGTTCCCGGATTCAGGTTTTTCGCAAGCCGACGCCGCTTCTGCGTAGGACTGAGGAGAAAAAGTGAAAATTGCCGTCAATCTGACACGAGCACTAAAACACCAAAATGGCCCCCGCCGCGGGAAATGAACAGTCATTTCCATTTGTCACGAGATATTTAAGAGAACAATTTCCATTTGACGTGGGGAAATTATCTGTAACATTGGCGTTTGACAGTAGGCAATGCGTCAGTTGTCGATCGTCTGATCTCTGACGACAAAAAATGTGAAACAAGGATGACTGCTGGCGTTCTAAAACAAGATCCAAACACATAAAAGGTTAAAAACGACGGCTGATTTAATATGACAATATAAAAGTGCGAATTTTCGGGTCACGACCCTTTTTCAAGCGTCAATGCAAGTTAAACAACAGTTAAACGTTAGAGCTGTTAGCCCCTGGGACAAGTCGAGGTGGACGTCCTGGGTTCCCGTCCCTAATAAACCGATGGTTTCTGTGGGCGTAAAGCGACACTTGAACTTCATCAACTACGGTAGCCGGATTGGTCTAGTCAGAGACCTCAAAACTAGGTGATACAGATATATAGGCCTAGTCTCTCTCTCTCTCTCTCTCGCACGCTCGGTCGCCTGTCCACATGCCCAGTCGAATAATTTTCGCCAATGACAACTCGACTGATCTATTTGAAAATGCTATAATTTTATTACCGCGTGATCGAAAGAGGATCACAAACTTTAACTAACCGACGCACATAGCCTAGCTACCATGCAGCTATTCACAACACCAGAGCTCAGGAGCTGTGTGAAAGTCGAGGGGGCCATCCGGCTGGGCCCCCGTCCCTGATAAGCTTACGGTTTCTGTGGACGTAAAGCAACATTTCATCATCATTCACAACAGTCTCGCGTGCAGTAGGTGTACGTGCGCCGATGCATGGGGCTGCCACGTTTGCCAATGGTTAATTGAGTTTGGCTGTATTGCACTGACTTGTCTCACGCTTTCTCGCTCAACTGTTTTCACGGATGTATCGCTCATAAAACCGGAAGTCTCGGTCAACCAATTGTTGAAGGATTTATTTTTGAAGTTTTAACTGAATGTCATGGGTCAGGAAACTTGTATAGCTCAAGAAATGATTTAATAATAATAATAATAATTAGAGTAATTTTGACGTCCTGTATACACGTGAGATGTGTGTTTGTGTGTTCGCGCGTGCGCTTGAGTGCATGTGTGCATCTGCCTGTTCAAGTTGCTCTTGAGTGTGTGTGTGTGTGTGTGCGCGCGCGCGCGCGCGTGCGTATGCGTGTGCATGTGGATGTGTGCATCTGCTTGCGTGCGTGCGTGTGTATGCGTTCGCATGTGTTTGTTACGCAAACTCCATTGTCTCCAGATAGGGATTTGTACCCAAGGCAAATTCAGAACACATACACACACACACACATACACGCGCGCGCGCGCACGCACACACAAACGCGCACGCACGCGCGCGCACACACACACACACACGTCACACACACACACACACACACACACACACACACACACACAGTCACCTGTAATCAATCCCTCACTCGTCCAACATACATTCCTAAACAGCACGATCCAGACTTTGCGTCCCTATTGTTCAACGGCTGCGCTGCACCCTGCAGCAATCAGTCATTGAAATGCAGATAACACGAGGAGCTTAATGGGGAGAGCTGCATGCCGCCTCTGATGTTCCACCAGAGGAATAAAAATCTCGGGCTCATTAATTTTCCGTCCAATCCCATACACTGGCCAGCTGAGACTCCGCGATGATGTCCATGGCGAGGTTTTGATGGCATATCTCACGCGTGATTCATCCGGTCACAGCAGCTATGAAATCGTCGGCAACGTTTCCCTGTTTGCTTAAAGGGTACCACAGTCTCGCTTGAACGGGAACTTTTCACGCTTTCTGAAATTATGGGACGAGATGATGTGAAGAACGTTTCTGGATATGTTACATTAATTTCTCTCATTATAGACAAGTCTTTTGGGGAAAAGCGACAACAACAAAAACTGAATTATAAACAGAAAGGTTTTAGTGTGTGGGCATACCACTGAGCTATAAACAAAAAGGTTTTAGTGTGTGGGCATACCACTGAGCTATAAACAAAAAGGTTTTAGTGTGTGGGCATACCACTGAGCTATAAACAGAAAGGTTTTAGTGTGTTGGCATAGGCCTACCACTGATCTATAAAGGTTTAAGGCTGTGGACATACCACTGACACACACACACACACACACACACAACACACAGGGTTCCAGGCGAGATCAAGAAAGGAGGGATGTGGAGCTGGACCCTCAAGTTAGCCCAGAAGAGATCATGAGCATGGAGGTGAAGCTGGGTTGCGAAAGTTGGACTTCTTTCGCTTCGGGTTGTTCCTCAACAGCAGTGCAACGGACATTGTCCTTGTGACTCTGCCCAGCACGGCGGTTGAAACAGCAATTGCGCAGTGCACTAGTCGCTGCGCAATGGCGAGGGGACACCGCCTTAACACTTCCATTGTTCTGGCGGCGGTCCACGGTCTCTCCGGTCTTTTTCGGGTGGTATCCGCAGTCGAGCCTTCACTCTCGCGCTATACACATGCTATTTATTAGAACAAAACACAACATGCGAATTTTCGGGTTAATCTCCTTTTTGAAGCTACAAAACGACACTTAAACAACAGTTAAACGGTAAAAAATTCGCGTGCTGTGTTTTGTCCTAATAAATAGCGTTCTTTCGAACCTTTTACATGTTTGGATCTTGTTTTAGAAGGCTAGCAGTCATTTTTGTTTCAGTTATTTAGTTGTTGTTTCTTTGGTTACGTCAAAGGCTGGAAAATTGACAAACAGTTTCTAAAAAATAAAAATTGCACACACACACACCACGAAAAAAAGAAGCAGTGAATAGGAAAACAAAAGTTTATTCATTTGTCTGACAGGCAACAGTCACGTGGTTGGAGCGGGGCTGCTGTCAGTGAGAGTGACGTACAATGACGTCAAACAAAAGCAAAGCCGTCACCAATGGCAACGGCCGTGGCAACACTTACCACGACGCAATCATATCGTACAGCGCAAACTGGAAATGCATAGCTGGTGTGAAAGAAATGTCAATGCATACAAATAACACCAACTGCGACAACAACAACAAAAGAAACAGGAGTTGGGGGGGAGGGGGTGGGGGGGTGGGGGAGGAGAAGAAGAAGAAAAGGGAGGGGAAAAAAGAGAGAAAAAAAGGAAAAACCCAACAAGAAAAAAAGAAGAATTTAAAATAAAATAAAATACACACTTAAATGCATGCATAGGATGCATGAAAACTCAGTATACGAAATGTTTCAAACCTTCTATGTCCGAATCACTTTTAGAAAGAAAATAAGGAAACTTAACAAAACCCGAGCAGTGTAATTCTCAATGGCCATGACATATATTTGTCTTAATGAGACTACAATTTTGCTTCATAATCTGCATTGCGATTTGTTACTTGGGCTGGTCTTCATCTTCTTCCCTTCTCTTTCTGCTTTTAATACATCCGCTTATTAACTGGTCTCTTTCTCTTTACTATACTGTCACACACAACCAAATTTCATAACTTTTTGTTTTTTCTGTAGTTTTTGGTTTGGACATACAATGACTTACACAGTTTAAGGGGAAAAAAGGAAAAACAAATGAAAAGCAAGGACTTCAGAAACACCTTTTCCTGCAGAAAAAACTGTTATGAAAAGTAAAGAAATACTCTTAAAGAATCGTTAATTGATAAACCAACTTTTAAAACCAAGTTTACATCATGTGACACAACAACAGCCCAAAGCAGGAGATAGCACTGCAAAGTGCAGATGTCCCCAAAACTACAACCAACCCCAACAATACCTGCTTCAAAAAGTTTTTAAGTCAGGTTTTTACAGCACCCCTCCCTTACTTTCCGTGAGAGACCAAGTGGGGAGGGGGAAGAAGGAGAGAGAGAGAGAGAACAATCTTTCAACAACAAACTACCTTAAATGAAAACCCTCAAACTTTTCTGGGGGGAAACATTTTCATTACAACATTTACAGAGTAAATTATCAGGTCCATATCAAATCTACCAACTGATTCAAACGCCAAAATTTAACAGAAATGTATCAAATCAAAAGCTGAAACCAACTGAGTAAAACAAAAAACTTTCATTAATGTCTAAACACTGGTAGACCACACAGGAAAACTGAGACCAAGGCAGTGATTATGTCAAGTTTGTTCTTGAGACATTTGATATATTAGATATGAACTGCAAAAAACTGAATGCAAATGTGACAACAATTATGCAACAGACAAATGTACGTACTTAGGAAGACAAACATTGGTTTGGATACAAAATATCAAATGGAATGTTCAAAACAAAAGCTTTTCAGCATGCAACATCTTTGTTGTTATTGTGTACAGATCAGTATCACCCTCTCCCCTCCCTCCACCCCCCAAATGCATGCATACTCAAAACCATTCACACATACACATGTACTCATACACACACAGTAAGGCAATAGAAAAAGAAGACACACCGCAGAACAAGATATGACTAACATAAAAAAATCAAATATTTCACAGTATTCACAATGATCATGTGCTTCGTGTAATTTCAAAACAAAATAATTTAAATTGAGTTCTTTCTTTTTTTCTTTTATAAAATCATTCAATATGAAGGAACCTTGTTGTTAAGAAAACTGGACCAATTCAGTTGTATATAACAATAAACATACCAAGATGTATAACATACAGAAGGTAGTGACTGGAATACACGGAAATTGATTGTGTAGAATATCATATGGTTGTGTAAAGACAGAGTGCCTGGTCTAGTTTCACACTGGGACTTCACACCTCCAGACCTTTTGTCAGACAATATTGAAAATAAGAACTTTTATCAAGAACTCTGTTTCGAAGAGCTTTTTGTGCTGAATTTAGAAGGGGGCAAAGTGCATTAATCTCCCAACATGCATGTTGTGTGTAAAGACTGCCACAGGTAATATGAAAAAGAACTCACTGGTATTTGTCAGCTGTAACACAGATAGCGTTGATATTTGGGGATTCTGTACAAACTGTGATTGACAAATCTGAATTACAAATACATAAAACCAACAGGGCACTTTACAGCAAATTCCTCAACTTCATGTTTCAATTTTGATCTTTTCTCATCACTGGACAAAACATGTCTGGAGGTGCAGAGTCCCTTTAATACATATCGTTGTATATATATTGTTCATACTCAAGTCTAAAATCTGAAAGGTAAATATGAATTTCATACAAATGCACTGAAGATGACAATTCAAATTTCTGTATTAAAACAGACAATGCAGAAGAAAAAAAATCTGCTATAAAGTTAATATGAACTGAACTGTCCGAGACACTCATAGTCACTCCCTTTAATTCTGTCCATCATAAACTTGCCAGGCGGTATTCAAATGTATTAGTGCAGTACACATGTGTTAAGTAAATTTATATTTCTAATTTATTCATAAACATGATTTTTAGCTTCACAAAGTATTATTAATTTTCTTCAGATCTCTTAATTTCATGTGTATTCATCATTTAAGTCTCTTTTCCTTGCATTCCACACCTTGACAGCCTGTGAAAAGAAATGACAGGACTCATACTCTGCAATGGAAAAGCAGGTTAAGTTAAGACAGTATTCATACTCTGCATGAAAAAGCAGGTTATGTCAACACTCATACTCTGCATGAGAAAGCAGGTTAAGTGAAGACAGTATTCATACCCTGCATTAAAAAGCAGGTTAAGACAGTACTCCTACTCTGCATGAAAAAGCAGGTTAAGTTAAGACAGTACTCATACTTTGCATGAAAAAGCAGGTTAAGTCAACACTCATACTCTGCATGAAAAAGCAGGTTAAGTTGAGACAGTATTTATACTTTGCATGAAAAAGCAGGTTAAGTCAACACTCACACTCTGCACGAAAAAGCATTCTAAGACAGTACTCATACTCTGCATGAAAAAAAAAGGTTGATTTAAGACAGTACTCATACTTTTGCATGAAAAATCAGGTTCAGTTAAGACGCTCACTTTGAACAAAGCTTAACAAAACACCCAGAACAAAAAAGCCCCCAGATAGGGACTGCAAAGAAAATCAAGGTTGGGCGGTCCTGTCATGGATCCGAACACACTGCCTCAACATGTGGGTGAGCAGTCAGCATGCACCTCGTGGGCACAACAAACATCATTTAAGGTCACAGTGACCCACGACGCTGACTTCCCCAGTCCCAGCATGCCCCTGCAGACAACGCAGTCCAACAACAGGAAGTGTTCACCTGTTTACAACAACAACTCAAGGCCACCAGTAGAACAGATGCCAAACGCTGACCATCAACTGGACGATTTCAGTCCTGATGCTGAACAACATGAACAAACTAGTTGAGACCAGACTGAAACATGGAATGACATGAATCAATCCAATTTAGGTCAGGATATCAAACATGAACCAAACCAATTCAGCCCAGATGCTGTGACCAAACCAGTTCAAACAGCACAGCAACCAAACCAGCTGAGACCAGACCAGATGTCAAACACTGATCAAGAAACCAGCTGAGAACAGATATCAGTCACAGAATGACATGAAGCATGCCTCCAATTCAGGCCGGGATGTCGAACATGAACCAAAGTGGTTCAGACCAGAAACTGAATGACATGCACCAAATCAGTTCAAACCCGTCATCATATGCGGAGTGATACAAGCCACAACTAGCTGAGACCAGATTCCAAACACTGAATGACATTAACATGGGTCAAGAAGTCCAACTTGAACCTAACCAGCACACTGTGAACATCGCTTTCTGGCACCTTCCTCTAAACTCTGACAGAATTGGTTACACCACTTAAAGGGCACTCTTTATCTTTACGCAGCTGTCCACCGACGCTGTCAGTGCATGCCCTCCGAGTGGTTTGGGTACTAATAAAACTTTGAAAACAACATACAGCGTCCAAACATGCAAATAAACATGAGGCGCGTACACCCTGGGCAAAAAAAAGAAGAGTTCTGTCTCGATTCAAATGATTTTGGTTTTATTTGTGCTGGTGTAAGCAATGTGGATGGTTATAAAAGAAATGCCTGATGTAATCTGAGTTTTCTGCTACAAGCTTACTGCAGTTTGAGCACCAACCAAAAACTGTCTGTTAGCTGACAGGTTTTTGAGACCTGTGGTGTAACAAATTGCGGCAGTGGTTGGAGGAAGGATGTCGTAAACCAGTGCTTGGGGTTTGCCTAACCAGCTGAGATGAGATACTGTGAACCAAACCAGTTCCAACAAGACGTCGACAACAAATCTTAGACCAGATGTCAAACACTGAACGACACCAGAGCATCAAATTTAGGCCAGAATTTACTCAAACATGGACTAATAGACCCAGTTCAAACCGGACATCGACAATAAACTTTAGACCAGATGTCAAACACTGAATGACACCAGTGCATCCAATTTGGGCCAGAATTTAATCATGCATGGACCAATAAATCCAGTTAAAAACCAGACATCAACAATAAACACCAGATGTCAAACATTGAACGACACCAGTGCATTCAATTTGGGCCAGGATTTAGTCAAACATGGACCAATAATCCAAGTTCAGACCAGACAATGTTCACCAACCCAGCTGGAGTCAGTCTTCAAATGCAAAACGACAGGAACCAACCCAGTTATGACTAGAGGTCAAACGTTGAAGAGCATGAACCAAACCAGCTGAGACCAGAACGAAGGGAAGCCTCCTCTGGTTTCACAGCAACACAAAGAGATTGCACTTAATTGCTCAGTATCCACAAAACAACTGTTACAGAAACAATGCATACAATGTCCACTGTCAGCGGTCATACGGTTAGGCATGCAGCCATCAAAAGTGCTCTGTACATATATTTACAGCATTCATGGGATAAATTAAAAAGTAGAAACAAAAGTAAATCACCACTCTACGGGGTTTGAAGAGTTTCACCAAAGCCTTGTTCTGCCCCACTCCATCCATTCAAAAGAACCCCCCACCCCCCACCCCACCCCCCACCAAAGTAAATACATTATGGAGCATCATTTTTTTATATTCCATAATTTAGTTACAGCATAAAATGCAACACAGAAGTTTCTTTAGAAACAGGTAAACATGGCAATACCTTCTACAATGGGGCATTCTGAGTAAGAAACATAATCTACACTGAAGTACATTTTGGCAACCAGCAGCCTCTCCCCTCTTTTTTGTTCTGTTTGGGATTCTCCAAAATGAGCATGTTCTTCATTCTCCAGTTGTTGTAACTGTTTTAATCCATACACTCATAACAGAACCATGTACCTATGCATGGTAATTCTACTTCAAACTGAAGGTAATTAACTTCACATAGCCGAAGAATATGTTACATTTTTGTAAGGAAGCGAAGAGACAAATAGGCTAGATAATGTGGGATTTCTAACACAAGAGAACATGATGTCCAGTTGCAGCGGTAAGGCTGGAAAATTGTCTATAAAAAATCAACAACCCTGGAACAAAACAAAACAAAACGAAACAACCAGAATTGTTGCTAACAATCACACAAAAGTTCATGAAGTCTAAAGGTCTAAAACCATCAAGAAAAAAGATTCTTTTTAGCATGGATCCATTGTGCTCTGGCACTAGCAAGGATTGTCTTGTCACCAAATCTGACTCATCCTCCCAGTCACTGCTCAGATTTCTGCACTGAGAGAAAGAGAACAGATGATTTGGCATTGGCTGGGCTTACAAGGGTTCATCACTGATCTGGATAAAAGCTTTCATACAAAAATTATATGAATGCATAATTGTTGATTCTGAATAAGTTTCTATAAATTACATCATGGTATAACAGTAGATTTTGAACGCAGGCTCTCATAAACTATATGAATGTATAAACTGTAGATTATCGCAAAAAAAGCAAACACATACTGACAATAAAAACCTGTTTCAGGTTGAGGAAGAAGAAGGCCAAGGGCAGTTTATGAAGCTGTCCAGCTGGATCTGTACAAGACTAGAACTTATGTTGCCACAGCAACTGTGAAAAGACTCTCAATGACCATTCCTTCCACATCTTCTTTCCCCCCTCCACCTTTCCTGCAAAGAGACTGCCTCAACAGGCGTCCTGCACACGATGGACACTGGAGAGTTCTAAAAATCAACATCCATATCATTGTGGTGATCACCATCGTAGGTGTGGTTGTCATCATCACTGAAGGCTTGGCTGTCACCATTATCATCACCACCACCAATTTAACATGGGCACGGCTATTGCCTTTGATGATACAAACTCAGTTGACAGAAACACACTAAGGGGCTAAAGCTTCTAAAATTCTGACAGTACCTCAGTATCTAACAAATCATCTCTCAGCAGTTGAAGACTTAGTGCCTCCTCCTATGACAAGAGTCAGTGAGCTTATATATATATATATATATATATATATATATATATATATATATATATATATATATATACAAGCCCACTGACTGACATATATATAACGCTGCTCTGTTGCTGTTAGCCTCCAGCTGGTTTTATATATAATCTACTGTGATCAGTTGAAAGATACTTTTTTCGAAGTAAAAAATAATATCAACAAGGCAACTGCACACCTTTAAGTACAAAGTGAACACAACAACTGAATTGGAAAACGTTTAGCTCCTACATATGGCTAAAACAATGTCCAACCCTGATGTTGTAAATCAAGCAAATTCCAACAATGGGTGAAAATAAGCACAAAAACCAAGGTACCTAAATGCCCCCCACCCCTACCCCACCTCCTGCATACGACATACGATTCTGCTCACTTGATTCAAACAGACAGAAGTATACACATTGTTAAACAATTGCAAAGAATCTTAGTAAGCATTTCACATAATTATGTGACATGTACTCATGAAACCAGTCTTTCAGCAAAAAGGTCAAGGGTATCACTTTTATTAGTTGCATGATATACTGGTGTACGAAAACACACAAAAAGCACAGCACTTTAAGTTGATACAGGAATCAAACTTGTAGCTTAAAATATTAAAAAAATGAACAAAAAACAAACAAACAACAACTGCGGTCAGCCGAAGAAGGGCTGTCCAGCAGAGAAACAGTGATGCTTATTTGCTTTCGCAGCTTGCATTGTTTCTAGCAACTGAAGCAACATGTTTGTTTGTTTCCTGCTGAGAATCGCTTATTCCCCAACTGCTTTCATTCAGACACACCCCATACAGTCTCCAGGTCTAAGTGCAAGTGAGGGACACAGCATGCGTAACGTAATACAAGCAGCAACACTAAACACACTGACTTATGCTCTTCTCTCCAGAGACCGGTAGCACCAATAAACTCTGAACACAAATTCATATTCATCAGCACAATTATGCACGCTAATTCATGCAAATGAACGACACTTAGAGCTGGGGTGTGCAGAAGAGAGGAATGCTCCGTGCATCTCTGATGGGACTAGAAATCAGTCATTTTAAAGTTTATTTTATGTACATACACTGTTTCCTGTCACTGAAATGATGATGTTGTGTGCATCTTTAAATGCCACGTACAATCATACGCTGTTTTCGCTGAAATTTTGTTTTGTCTTTGACAACAACAAAAACTAAAACAAAACCTGTCATAAAGCTAGGTTTCCTTCAAAAAAAAGCAACAAAAAAAAAAAAAACCCCCCCCCCCCCCATCCCCCAACACACAGTATCATACAGCTAGGTTTACATTTTTTTTTTAATATACACACACTCAAAAAGAAAAAAAAGAAAAAAAAAGAAAAAAGGTGCCCACCAATCCCCCCTTGTTGATTCCCACAGTACAACATGATGAGACAGAACTGTGTGTGCAGCTTTTTTTTCTTTTCTCTATCACATTACACATTCCCCCTTGATGTTTCCCAACATAACTGTGTGTGCAGCTGTTTTTTTCTCTATCATATTACACAGTGTTCTCCTGCCACCCAGGCAGCTAGCTGCCCAGTCTAAACCCACTGATGCTCTACTAACCATTCTACCAGGGTAAGAACTACAGCTTTTCACACAATTACATTCTTCTAAGACCTCAAAAGGTGCTTCTCTGCGGCAGTCACACCAACCACGAGTCCACACTGGTGCTGGGTACCTTCTTCTTCTCGATCGCTGCGCTGTTGTTTGGAATATATATATATATATATGAGAGACAGACAGTAATTAGCTCTTGGATTTTAGCATCTGGTCAACTGCACAGGGTCACATCAGGATGAAATGAGAGATAGGCGATGGGCCATTATTAACTGGGATGAGCCGTTTTCATAATGTTGTACATATGATGTATTTACACAAATCTTCCATGACATAATAACGCAGTGAAGGGGGGTAAAAAAAGAAAAGAATAAAGAGGCTGACAAGACTGAGCACTCCTGAGGAAGTTCAAGGTGTCTGAAGTGGGACAAACTGAGCGTTGGATACTCATTGGCTAGTGCATGGATTTCCAATAGGATGGACAAAATTCAAGTCCTCAATATTGTCATCACAGCAGATGCTGCACAAAATAAAGTTAACATGGATCATCTTTAAAAATCACACTAAAAATATCCTTATCAAATAATATACATAAAAAAGAACACCACTGATGCCTCTAACATTAACTAATCAGCCAAATATCAGCATAGGAACATGACATGATATTGTTCCTTAAAATGCAAGCATTTGGTACATGATTGTAAACAACTTGCTACAACTATGTATACCCGTTTGCTTCTCTGTGTTCGTAAAGGTTTCCTAATCAACTACAGCAGACCTACCAGCACTATCTTACATTTAGTCTGGCATTGCCTGATTTATATATAAACTACATCTTTATTAGAAATAACAAGTCAAACATAAACAAGTTTTTGATTTTATCTCCCTATGCTGCCTTGTGTAGAACAGATGGAGTTTTCCTACTGTTTAAATACAAACTAAATGAAAAATATATATATAAAAGAATAATAATAAAAAAATGGATCCTCTAAATGAGCAATCCACAGATCGCAATAATGAGAAGATCACAATAATGATCTTCTGAACCTTCAATGCACATACAACTGAGACAGCTTTAATGTGCAACTCCACTCACTGTAATTTTTGGTCTGAACTTACATCAAGAGAAACCAAAACTATTTTGCTGGTCACAGATTACAAGTCAAATGGATGCAGTGACTTCTCATCCACCCTTTGCAAACCTGATTGTTGCATGATCCTGTGTGAGATCTGACAGACATTGCCCCCCCCCCCCCCCCCCCCTCTTCTCTCCCTGCCTCCCCCCCCCCCCCCCCCCCCCCCCCTCCCCCTTCCATTACTCATTTCATGAGATCCACTTCATGGTCAACCTGAACCTGAGAAAAAATCAACATCCCGTTGCCACTGTCACTGCAACTTGTGTGGTCAACAGCACACAGCCAAAAATGACCTTGCATTAATTACTTCACAGTAACATGTGATGGTCTATGATCTTGCATCACTTCATACCAGTGTGTCATGATTTGTGGCTTTGCACACGAACAGTTCATGTATCTATGACCTTGCACCATTTCATACTAATGTCATGATATGTGACCTTGCCCTTCAAACCAATGTCATGATATGTGACCTTGCACTTCAAACAAATGTCATGACATATGACCTTGCACCATTTCATACAGATCTTCTTCCTCTGTAGAGTGACCTCCTTTATCATATTAGAGTTTATGTCACTGTTAGGGGTTGCACAGCAATGAAGAAAACAAACAAACAAACAAAACTCTTACAAACAAACACTGAGTTTTGTGTGTCCCACCGGCATTTCATGCCTCCAACTGAGTTATGTCATGGTCACCTTGCAGTTCATACTGATGTTATGGTCTGTGACCTTGCACTTCCTACTGTCATAGGATATGTGACCCTGCACCACTTGACACAAACGTGTCATGATCTGTGACCTTGCAATGAAGATGTGACCTTGCATCACTTGACACTGACATGTCATGATCTATGCCTTTGCACTTCACACTCATGCCATGACCTGTGGCCTTGCATTATTTCATACTAATGTTATTTATGACCTTGCACCACTTCATACTATGTTATTTTTAACCTTGCATCACTTCATACTAATATTTTATTCATGACCTTGCATCACTTCAAACTAATGTGTTATTTATGACCTTTCACCACTTTACACCACACTTACAGGTCACTGCACCTCAGTTCAAGAGACTACATGAAGACCACAAGTAAACAGTCTCCACAAATGAGAAACCACACATTCATTAAAACACATATGTAACTGGTACTGTACAAATTCATGGGTATACAGTCATTATATCAAACATAATGGTCCGCGTGGAAAAATTATATCTTACATGATCATTTTGATGGTTGCCTGAACAAACCAAACATCAACATTGTCTTCCATGCAAGCTTTCTGACTCTACTTAACAGATTATATATATATATCCGTTTCTGAAACCTTTCACTTCATATTTGTTGTTGTTGATTGCTTTTATGTAGCACTATTCTCTGCTCTCGAGCAGACTCACTGCACCCTTGTTGCATGTGATTGAGTGATTAGCCTTCTATAGCCCATTTTTAAAATACCCATCCAAGTGATTCAACTCATTGACATCTTTCAGGATTCTAAGCTGGGTAGCAGATGCCTTCTTTCCTCCTTCAGGAGCAGAATCATCTTTGTTTTGTTGTTTGAGGGAAAATCACTTCATCATGTCTGCTAAACTGACAGCAGAGTTTTATGTATAGTTGAAACATTGAAAACAGTCACGGTTTCCTCAGCACTCGCCACTTCTTCTGTGCTGGTGTTTTTGGCCTCTCTTCCACTTCCAGATCCCCTACTGTAGTGTTCTGAATCTTCTGTCCTGGCTGTGAGTGAGCAAAACATAAAAGACAATACTGAGTTTACAGGGTTTATTCAGGCCTCTGTTCAAGTTTTGTACTAACCTCCTCTCATGCATGCATATCTTCAGCAATTATGGCTGCTGAACCTGTTACTGATGTTAGTGTCAGCTGAATGAACCAGCCATCCACCGTTATTCAGTCCTTTGGCACACAAGCCCCAGTCACAGCCCTCCTCCACCCCACCCCCCACCACCCCTTCATCCTTTGCAGCAAAGTGATGCAGACAGAACCAACATCAAGCTGCCTGTCACAGGAGGCAAGACGCAGGTACCTGCGAACATAATCCCACATCAATGCTTCTCCTTCTTGTGCCATTCACATACAGTCATCCAACAAATGTGCGTCAGGCATGCAAGCCATCGTAAAACAACATTCAAACTTAACGACTACTGGTTGTGCACAAGGGTACTCA
The DNA here is from genome assembly GCA_018857735.1 of Alviniconcha marisindica. NCBI lineage: Eukaryota > Metazoa > Mollusca > Gastropoda > Provannidae > Alviniconcha > Alviniconcha marisindica. The sequence goes on from JABMCL010003339.1 coordinate 733,335, forward strand.
GATTGTTCCTTCATAATAGTATTTAGATCATGCAAGCTGCTCATTCATGTTAGTATTCAGATCCAGCAAACTGTTCACTCACGTTCTAACAGCACACAGACCATTCAAAACTTCTGTTCGTTGTTAGCTGGTGGTCACAATATCAACTTAAAATGTGACAATTATTTTTCTTTGCAAGCTTCATGTGAAGAAAAACTGACCACCAAATGGCAGAAGACCAATTCTTTGCTAGTTGTTAAGAGCATGCCAGAAGCAACGTGCTGCATCCTTAAGACCCCTCAGACCTTGATGAAACGTGTTTCACTTCATATGTGGAAGCAACGATCAGCCAGTGAGGACTTTCGACCACGTCCACACCAGTCTTGTCCACCCTACATGCTGACAAGGAATTGTAACATACAGTGATCTGGGGTGTAGGTAACATGACAAGTTCAGCAGCTGGGAGAAACTGGCCTACGGATGGGGCATTCAGTGATGTCTGGCTATAGCTGATCCCAGCTTCCAAGCATTAAGTTCATCCTAAGATATCAATGATGTCTGCTTCTGGTTAGTGTTCACTCTGGCTTATTTTAATAGACTTCAAAGTGCTTGTTTTGTTTTTTTGTCCTCCGGGATTCAACAAGGTCTTCCTTTGATGACAGGCACACCCAAACTTCAAAGTACGATATATTCCATCCTCAGAAATGCAGCATTCTTACATAACCCCTCACGCAGTTCAACAGTTTTGAGCAAACATTGCAGCGCTGTTTCGGTGATGACTCCATTCTATCAATATTTCGTGAAGTGCAGCAGTTTGGTTCCGATTGTTCCAGTTTATCAGTTTCAAGAACACACACACACACACACCCCAAAAGCAAACTGGACTGCTGATTAGCAGGCACTCTACCCTCTGTAGCATGGTGTTGTCACAGTCCAGCTGGTGGATGTTTCACTTCATCAGTTTCAAAGACACAGAAACAGTCAATACACAGTCCAACTGGTGGTTGTTCCACTTCATCAGTTTCAAAGAAAGGGAAACAATGAATACACAGTCAAAATTGTGGATGTCCCACTTCATCAGTTTCAAAGACACAGAAACAGTCAATACACAGTCAAAATTGTGGATGTCCCACTTCATCAGTTTCAAAGACACAGAAACAGTCAATACACAGTCCAACTGGTGGATGTCCCACTTCATCAAAGACACAGAAACAAGTGTGTAAATACAAAAACAAATTTGTTTTGTAATCCCCCCCTCCCCCCAAAAAACACACCGAACCACCACAAACACACACCAAAACCCAGTATACTGTTTGGACAGCTTGGCAGGTGTTGCTACTCTATCCGTTGTAGCATGGTGCTGTGATGGTCCAGGTGGTCGATGTCAAAGGCGCGGGACATCCGCTGTTGACTCTCAGAGGGAGCCAACATGTAGTGTGCCTGCAGCTCCACCATGTAGTCACGTACCAGGTGAGCTATCTGGGACGCCTGAAACACCACGGAGGCAATGCTTAGTGTGAATCAAAGCATGCATCAGGCATGTAGTCCACTGTACTATTCACTTTGGTGCACTTCCTGTGGTTTGTGTGCCACTGTGTCACCACCATCCACCAAACATCCAGCCATTCATTACAAGAATCAGCACACAAGGAAGTTAATTAGCACTCAAAAGACGTCACACAAACACAGCAACAAAGACCTGAGTCACCTACGATAACTCTCACCTGCCATGTGTGCAAATGCAAGGGACATAAACTCCTTCAGAGGTACATCCTCAATGTAGCTCTGGTGGAGTTCGTGTACCTTGTATTTTTATATGCACGCCAGATGAGAGTTACTGTAGGCTACTCAGGTCTTTGTTGTTGGGTTCGTGTGTGACGTAGTTTGAGCGCTAATTAACTCCCTTGTGTGTTGATTCTGCACAAGCGCTCTGGGCCTCATTTTGTTTCAGATTGCCACTCATTACAAGGTACAGACCAGGATATAGTTCACTACTACAGATGAGGAACAGTTAGCGATTAGATTTAGGATGTCCTGTTTCAACTGAACAAGGTTATCTCAGGATGAATGACGAGAAACAGATCCGAGTCAGATCAGGAAACAGACCAGTTATACATCAGGCACATTTTTAGAGGAATGGATCTGCTATGAATGAAGAATGGATTAGGTACACAAAGATCAGATATAGATCAGGAATAGATCAGGTAGACATCAGATAAAGACCAAACAGATCAAATACAGATGATGAAGTAGGGATCAAATATTAGTTCAGCACAGTTTGCAACTTTTAAAACAACCAATACAAGAACAGAAATACAGAGAGAGAGAGAGAGAGAGAGAGAGAGAGAGAGAGAGAGAGAGAGAGAGAGAGAGAGAGAGAGAGAGAGAGAGAGAGAACAAAGAAAGAAAATATGAAAAACAAGACAATTCTGATCACACACACACACACACACACACACACACACACACACACACACACACACACACACACACACACAAAACAACAACAAACAAACAAACAAAAACATGCAGGTCAACATCTTTAAAAGAAATATTTTGGCCAAGAAAATTCCGATTTCATCGTTACAAGAAACATCTTGGCCATATAAATTCCAATATACAAAACAACAGTATTTTTACTCTGTTGATTAGCTGGGGGGGAGTACAATCATTAGAAGATTTACTGTGAGAGTTTGGAAATTCACAAACATCGTCAAGGACTTATATTTTAATGATGTGCTACAGCGTAGGTGACCTTTACTTCAACAGCATGATGGGACATTGATGGCCACAACAGACTGTGTGATGGGCAATCACTTTGGGAGAAAGCAACCACGGTTTAGTTTATTGGAAGTCATCTGACTGCCGCCCCCCCCCCCCCCCCCCCCCGCCCCCCTTTCCAAATGCACACACACACGTGCGCACACACACACACACACACACACACACGCACGCACGCACACACACACACACGCATGCACACACACACACCACTTCGTCTTTGGTCATCATACTGATGTACTCAAAGCAGCAGCTATGCTTTGTCGACCACACAGCTTGCCAACCTTGAGCACAGTGTTCAGAAGAAAATGGATTCCCCCATGTGTCACTGACGGCATATCGCATCACCCTCACGTGAGAAATAACCCATACTACCTAAGAGACACATCTACCAATGTGCAAAAAGCACGCCTCTTTGCCTGTTCAGTCCTACAAAGCACCTGTGTCATGAGTAACTACCTTTGTTCCGCAGCAAATTGATATGTTTTGCTTTGTTGATTGCTAGCAACAACTATTTAAATGTTTAGATCTGATTACTTGCAAGAATGCTTGTTGTCTGTGGCATAGTGTATTCCTGTGTGCATATTCCACTGGGCTGGCTGATTGGCGCTGTGTGCCTAATCCATATGTTTGGCTGGCTGGAATACTGGACAGCTAGTTGTGTTGCTTGTGTCTACTTGCTAGGTCAGTGGTTGTGGTGAGTGTTGCTTGCATGATCCACTTGCTAGGCCACTGGTTGTGGTGAGTGTTGCTTGAATGATTCACATTCTAGGTCACTGGTTATGGCGAGTGTTGCTTGCATGATCCACTTGCTAGGTCAGTGGTTGTGATGAGTGTTGCTTGCATGATCCACTTGCTAGGTCAGTGGTTGTGATGATTGTTGCTTGCATGATCCACTTGCTAGGTCAGTGGTTGTGGTGAGTTTTTCTTGCATGATCCACCTGCTAGGTCAGTGGTTGTGGTGAGTTTTTCTTGTATGATCCACCTGCTAGGTCAGTGGTTGTGGTGAGTTTTTCTTGTATGATCCACCTGCTAGGTCAGTGGTTGTGATGAGTGTTGCTTGCATGATCGACTTGCTAGCTAGGTCAGTGGTTGTGGGGTGTTGCTTGTATCATCCACTTGCTAGGTCAGTGGTTGTGGTGAGTGTTGCTTGCATGACCCACTCATTTAGTCTGGTGAATGAACAGCTGGTTGTGGTCAGTGTTGTTTGCATGATTTACTACCTGCTTGATAAGATGAAGGGACAACTGACTGTGGCAAGTGTGGCTTGCATGATCCACCTGCTTGGTTGGAATCGACAGCTGACTGTGATGAGTATTGCTTGCATGATTCACTTTTTGCTTGGTTGGGATGGATAGCTGACTGTGATGAGTGTTGCTTGCACGATCCACTTGCTTGCTCAGATA
>JABMCL010003339.1:742500-770000 GCA_018857735.1 Alviniconcha marisindica
TTCCTACACATTTCATACCTGTACCTGTACCGGCTCTTACTCCTCTGCAGCAAGGGAGACAACATCAACCAGGTTCCCCCTTAAACATTTTACATTGCTTCCCTTTCATCCATTCCTACACATTTCATACCAGGTCTTTGCTCTAACTCCTCTGCGGCAAGGGAGACAACATCAACCAGGTTCCCCCTTAAACATTTTACATTGCTTCCCTTTCATCCATTCCTACACATTTCATACCTGTACCTGTACTGGCTCTTACTCCTCTGCAGCAAGGGAGACAACATCAACCAGGTTCCCTCTATATTTTTACGCTGCTTCTGTTTTTTTCATTCATTTACATTTCATACCTGGTCTTCGCTCTTACTCAAAATCTTTTTCCTTACTGATTCTGGTTCTGATACTGATTCTGGTTTTGTGTGTTTACTTACGAGTTGTAAGTAAACACACAAAACCAGAATCAGGAAGGAAAAATATTCTGAGTAAGAGCGAAGACCAGGTATGAAATGTAAAGGAATGAAAAAAACAGAAGCAACGTAAAAATATAGAGGGAACCTGGTTGATGTCCAGAGTGTTCACTCTGATCTTTTTTTTCTTTAAAAAATAATAATAACGCCAGCTATAAACAATGTCACCTTGCAAGGAAAAAGCACCCTCTGTTAAGTGCCTACACATTGTAAGTCATTGTTACTGTCAGTATGCTACAAATATAGGCTCACTTTGTTTTGCACAGTGTCTGGTTATTAGTAATAGTACAATCCACACACCTAGTTTGGTTGCAAAGATACTACAGGGAGAACATATTCAGCTCTGGGTTTTCAGCATAGGGGACCTTAATTTCTGCATCAGTAGTACCCCACTGCGGGTCCTTGAAGATAGCAACCCAATGTTTTCACACGACACTTCACCCTAAAGTGGTGCTCCACCATACTAACTTGCAACCCAATGTTTTCACATGACACTTCACCCTAAAGTGGTGCTCCACCATACTAACTTGCCACCCAATGTTTTCACACGACACTTCACCCTACAGTGGTGCTCCACCATACTAACTTGAGTTACAAAAGACTGAGCACTTCAAAAGATATCTTTTGGACAAAGCATGACAAATGGTCACAGACAGACAGATGTTCAGACAGACACGGTGATTCCAGCATACCCCTTCCCCGAAAACAACTTTGGCGAGGGGGTATAAAAAGGGTAGTTCAGTGGGTGTGAATGTCCCGTCCCTAATAAGCCTTGTGGTTGCTGTGGTCTGTGGACGTTACACACCACGCTTACTTACTGCTGTCAATATGAGCCCCATCCCTAACACGCCGTCTGTGGCTTCTGTGGATACAAAGTGACACAAAAGAAGAAGTTGTCAAAGTGATGGGATGTATACAGCAGTGGAGGATTCAGGGCCTGGTTCCCAGCACACAGGCTGTACTCAGCAGGGGCAGGTTGTGTGGGACTTACAAAGGAGTGCATTTCCAGCAGCGAGATGCCGCGCTCGTGGACAGCCAGCACACAGGCTATACTAAGCAGGGGCAGGTTGTGTGGGACTTACAAAGGAGTACATTTCCAGCAGCGAGATGCCGCGCTCGTGGACAGCCAGCACACAGGCTGTACTCAGCAGGGGCAGGTTGTGTGGGACTTACAAAGGAGTGCATTTCCAGCAGCGAGATGCCGCGCTCGTGGACAGCCAGCACACAGGCTGTACTCAGCAGGGGCAGGTTGTGTGGGACTTACAAAGGAGTGCATTTCCAGCAGCGAGATGCCGCGCTCGTGGACAGCCAGCACACAGGCTGTACTCAAGCAGGGGCAGGTTGTGTGGGACTTACAAAGGAGTGCATTTCCAGCAGCGAGATGCCGCGCTCGTGGACAGCCAGCACACAGGCTATACTAAGCAGGGGCAGGTTGTGTGGGACTTACAAAGGAGTGCATTTCCAGCAGCGAGATGCCGCGCTCGTGGACAGCCAGCACACAGGCTACACTAAGCAGGGGCAGGCTGTGTGGGACTTACAAAGGAGTGCATTTCCAGCAGCGAGATGCCGCGCTCGTGGACAGCCAGCACACAGGCTACACTAAGCAGGGGCAGGCTGTGTGGGACTTACAAAGGAGTGCATTTCCAGCAGCGAGATGCCGCGCTCGTGGACAGCCAGCACACAGGCTACACTAAGCAGGGGCAGGCTGTGTGGGACTTACGAAGGAGTGCATTTCCAGCAGCGAGATGCCGCGCTCGTGGACAGCCAGCACACAGGCTACACTAAGCAGGGGCAGGCTGTGTGGGACTTACGAAGGAGTGCATTTCCAGCAGCGAGATGCCGCGCTCGTGGACAGCCAGCACACAGGCTACACTAAGCAGGGGCAGGCTGTGTGGGACTTACAAAGGAGTGCATTTCCAGCAGCGAGATGCCGCGCTCGTGGACAGCCAGCACACAGGCTACACTAAGCAGGGGCAGGCTGTGTGGGACTTACAAAGGAGTGCATTTCCAGCAGCGAGATGCCGCGCTCGTGGACAGCCAGCACACAGGCTACACTAAGCAGGGGCAGGCTGTGTGGGACTTACAAAGGAGTGCATTTCCAGCAGCGAGATGCCGCGCTCGTGGACAGCCAGCACACAGGCTACACTAAGCAGGGGCAGGCTGTGTGGGACTTACAAAGGAGTGCATTTCCAGCAGCGAGATGCCGCGCTCGTGGACAGCCAGCACACAGGCTACACTAAGCAGGGGCAGGCTGTGTGGGACTTACGAAGGAGTGCATTTCCAGCAGCGAGATGCCGCGCTCGTGGACAGCCAGCACACAGGCTACACTAAGCAGGGGCAGGCTGTGTGGGACTTACAAAGGAGTGCATTTCCAGCAGCGAGATGCCGCGCTCGTGGACAGCCAGCACACAGGCTGTACTAAGCAGGGGCAGGTTGTGTAGGACTTACAAAGGAGTGCATTTCCAGCAGCGAGATGCCGCGCTCGTGGACAGCCAGCACACAGGCTGTACTAAGCAGGGGCAGGTTGTGTGGGACTTACGAAGGAGTGCATTTCCAGCAGCGAGATGCCGCGCTCGTGGACAGCCAGCACACAGGCTGTACTAAGCAGGGGCAGGTTGTGTGGGACTTACGAAGGAGTGCATTTCCAGCAGCGAGATGCCGCGCTCGTGGACAGCCAGCACACAGGCTACACTAAGCAGGGGCAGGTTGTGTGGGACTTACAAAGGAGTGCATTTCCAGCAGCGAGATGCCGCGCTCGTGGACAGCCAGCACACAGGCTACACTAAGCAGGGGCAGGTTGTGTGGGACTTACAAAGGAGTGCATTTCCAGCAGCGAGATGCCGCGCTCGTGGACAGCCAGCAGCAGGTTCTTGGGCATGGAGGACGTGTAGGTTTGCTGCACACACCACAAAACATCACACGGGGCGTGAAAAAATGGAACACTTATTATATGACACGTATCCTGCGGCCCTGGGTGCTTTACAGTCAAAAAACAACATCCATATAAGCTAAATATATAGTCTATGTATACGCATATATGTGTCATTTATACATTTTATTTATTTATCCGTTTTAAAATATACAAAATGTGTTATTGTGTACTGTGATGTGGTTAATGTTCAGCCACATTTTAATTTCTGTGATGAGATAATATTCTTGAATCTTGAATTTAAAATACTCACAAGCGCACATGCATGCAGTCATGCACACACACACACACACACACACACACACACACACACACACACACACACACACACACACACACATGCACACACAAATACACATGCACACACAACCATGCAAAACACACACACACACACACAACTACACCAACACACACACTCTCACCATGACACTCACAAACATACATGTGCAACCACACCAACACACACACACACATACACACTCACCATGACACATACACACAAACATACACACACAACCACACCAACACACACACAAACACACACACACACACACACACACACACACACACACACACACTACTCACACAGACAGGGAAGATGGTGGCTCCAAACAGGTCCCAGCCCCTAAGCACATTGATGAAGGAAGTGATGGCCTGCTGAGGACTCTGGTCCAGAACTGTCTTGTGCATGGCCACGATGTCCTCCACACGCACGTTGCTTCGCATCCCCCGAGGCAGGATCCGCATCACCGAGCTGCACACAGGTGTTGTATGTGCTCAGTGCAGTTAAAACACTCTAAAGGTCTCCATTATCATTATTACTATCATGAGGAGGTGGGGTGGGGGGGGTCTTTGGCGGGCAAACTGTCAACTAGTGATGTACAAGCAATGGCAGGTGGTACGTACCTGTAGTTGATGTCACCAGCTCTCATGTCCTCTATCTCTGACTGGATCTTCAAGGCACACAGGTGGGCCTGCCACACATACACAACAATGAGGTCAGTGAGGCTGTTCAGATGTATTGTAACCAAGCAGGCTATTACTGGTATTGGTATTACTCTGTCTCAAGTCTCTTACTCACTCGGACACCTACTCTCTCTCTCTCACACACACAAACACACACACACCAACAACAAAACAACACATATAAATACACAATGATACAAACTCACAGACCATCTGTCTCTCTCTCTCTCATCACACACATACCCTCTCTGTACCCCCCCCCCCACCCCCGCCCCCATTCTCTCTCTCTCTCTCATCACACACATACCCTCTCTGTACCCCCCCCCCCCCCCCCACCCACCCACCCCCGCCCCCCATTTCCTCTCTCTCTCTCTCACACACATCCCCTCTGTACCCCCCATTTCCTCTCTCTCTCTCACACACACGTACACACACACACAACCACACACAAACAACACAATCACACTCACACACACATACACACACACATGTGCACGCGCATGAATGTACAGACACACACGCACAGGCATGCACGCGCATGAATGTACTAACAGCTTCAGCAGGTGTGATTGGTATCCTCTCCTCAAACACATCCTGTATCAACTGATGGAACACCAGGTCGCACTCCACTGGATCATTCAGGTTGACATACGGTTCAATGAACAGACGTTTCTGCAAACAGAGAGATAACTGGTTCTTAACACCCAGTCAACCATGACATGATGGGTGATGAAAACAGTGTGCATGAATAGCTGTACACTTTGTACAACAAGCTCTACTTTTTTGCCCAATCAAGAAATCTAAAACAAGGATGAGCAGATATTGAGAATACTAACTTAATATGACAATACAGGTGCACATTTTCAAGGTAAACCCCTTTTCCAAAGTGACAAAACAAAGGTCAAATGGTGATAAATAAAAATGTACCTTATCTAGTTGCAGTTATGGTGTGTTGAATGCCTCGAGTGTTTGGAGAAATGTTGTCTTGTCACTTCAAAAAAGGGGCTTATCCCAAAACTTCGCACATTTTGCATTATCATATTAAATTAGCATTCTCTTTAACAGTTTGATATGATGGGATCCTGCCCAATCAAGAACATGATTCTGGGGTGTGGGGATGGTTCTCTAACTGTGGGGAACTGTTAGTTTTCACAGAAAGGATCACATTCAAAGAAAGATAAAAATATCACAGATCAAGTCCAACATCAGTGCTGTGCTGATTACTTCCCTTGCAACAGACACCACAGTGACCAGTGTTCACTCATCTGTGACAAACACTTCCACAGTCACACCTGTGTACACTGACTCACCTTGAAGTCCAGTCAGAACTCCTTCACGGCTGCTGTGTTATACTGATTACTTCCCTTGAGGCAGTGACCAGTGTTATTTGTCTGTAACACTCTCCAAAGTCACACCTCTAGACAGCCGGTTTGGCCTAGCGGTAAGGCGTTAGGCTGGTAAGCAGAGGGACTTCAGTTCGAATCTGCTTCGGCTCTCTTTCTCTTCAAAAGTTCTGGTCTGTGGATACTGCCTTGTGACTTTGTCCCTCACAATTATGAAACATTAAAATGGCTCTCATGCTGCCCACCTTAATGCAGAAGTCATTCTGGTGGTGACAGTGTAGTGATAGGTATATAATCTACCTCTTCCCCCACCTCCCTACCCCCTTCCCCCTTCTCCCCGTCCCTCATAAGCCTCATGGCTTCTGTGGATGTTAAGCACCATGTTCACTTGCTTATACCTGTGTTCACTAACTCACCTTGAAGTCCAGTCGGAATTCCTGCATGGCTCCTGCGATATACTGATTACTTCCATTGAGGCAGAAAACACAATGACCATGCAGTGTTCACTTGTCTGTGACAAACACTTGCACAGTCACGCTTGTGTTTACCAACTCACCTTGAAGTCCAGTCGGAACTCCTGCACAGCTCCACTGCGTGCCAAGCGCTCCCACTTGCTGATGGTGTCCGACATCCTCTCTTCTGAAGCCATGCCTCGTGATGTGTATGATGCTGAAACAGTCATCATGTCATTCAAAAAAATTGAAAAAAGAATGCTGAAGCAATCATCACTCTGCTCGTGGGAAACTGAAACAATTATTGCTTTCCTTGTGGGAAACTGAAACAATCATCCCTGTATTATTGGAAATTGAAGAGGAAACTGAAATCACATCCCTGTACAAAGTGAGGTTGTGTTTGAAAATGCTCCTTTTATCCCCTTACACCCCCATTTGCTGTTTGAAAATATGCTTAATATTTCATCTCTACCTCTCTCTCTCACACACACACACATGCAGACACACACACAAGAGACACACACACACACACACTCATGCACAAAACTAACACACACACACGTACACACGCACAAGACACCCACACACACACACATACACACACAGTTTTCAACAGCACTTGTTATTTTGTCCCCAAGTACCAAGCACAGTCTTGCTACTGCCCCTTTGTGCACACCCTGGAGTCTGCACAGTCTGCACACACCTGAACTGCTCATGACCTCATAGATGGCAAAGCACTCAGCGTCGGACCTCATGCCGATCTTGGCCTTGATGGTCTTGATCACCTCCCCAGCCGTGGCCGCCGAGTCAAACTCCACCACCCGCTGGTCACCGTTCAGGAAAAATATCCTCTGGGTGATGAGCTTCCTGCAAAAACAGAACCAGGGACAAACTGGGTCATTTTGTGAATGTGAAACTGAACTGAAGATGCACGACAGCCTGAAAATGTAAAAGATGTGCAAATATTTTGATCAGACGGGCTTCATTTTGGTTGTTTTATCAGTATAAGGGTACTATTAACATAATTATGCAAATGAACCCATGAGGTGCACCTCATTAGTACCTTGTGAACACCCCCGTCTTCCTTCTTTTTGGGTATTCGACAGGTGCTCAGAATGTATCTGGAAAGCGCATAAAAGTCAAGGAGGGTATCTTCAAGGCACCAGGCTGTCAATTACTGCCTATGATTATTTTTCATGGATAACTCCCATAGACTAGCACAATTTCTGGCTGACTTGTACTTGTCTTGATTGACCAGGCCTCATTTTGTCATGACAATCTACATGACTGAAAGGGATGTAGCTCAGTGGTTATAAAGACCATTGGGGACAGGGAGCCCAGGACATCCACCTTGACCATCACACAGCTCCTGAGCTCTGAATTACCCGTCACCACAGACCACCCCTGGGCCTGCTTTTTTGGTGGACATCATTGCAAGTCTTTCACCAGTGGATTTTACTGCATTGTGTGCAAAGAACTCACCGCTGTATGACACACTGGATCTCTCGGACAGATGGCGGGAATTTCCGCCTCTTCTTCTCCACTGTTCGGGACAGGCACTGAAAGACAGAGTTGACAGAGGATGTGACCGGCATCCAACACCACAGCAATCACAATGTCTTCTTCTTTCTCCTTCTCTCAATGCTCTGCATATACCCCCCCCCCCCCCCCCCCCCCCTCTCTCTTTCTCTCTCTCTCCCTCTCTCTCTCTCAATAGCTGACATATTTTTGATATTGAGCTGATATTTAGTTTTGGGGTATTTGCCCCAAGGGCTTAAATATTAAAAAATTATTTAAAAAAATTATACTGACTATTACTCATTCCATAACCATTGTAAAAAACAAAACAAAAAAAACATTGTTCGTTTGTTACCGCTCTTGCTCTCTCTCTTAATTTTTTTTCTAAGCACTTCATTGTCCTTGATAGGAACAGGCAAACACACCTTGAGAAAGAAACAACACAGGCGTATGTGTCCCATTTCTTACTTCCAGACGTCAGCATGGGCTGACTCACCTTGAGACAGAAGCGGGCAAACTTGCCCTCCTCAGTGGTGGTATCCATGGCACATTTCTTCAGGTGGACCTGAACGTACTTGTAGATGCGGGAGTTGACTGGCGGCAGAGTGGCGCACATCACTGCCAGCAGCTGCCATGACCGACGGTTCACCACGCTGTTCGGATCTGAAACACACAGCTCCATTTTAACCTTGCAGTCATAGATGGATTCAGTCATGGCAATTATTATAAAGAAATATGGGGGTTGGGGGGGGGGGGGGGGGGGAGGGGCGGATATGGCACAATCATCGAAACTTGTCAACTTGTTTGCATGTGTTACACCCCCCCCCTTTTTTCTTTTTCTTTTCATAGCAGTGGGTTGTTTGTGAATGTGTTTTTCACCCTGTTATCTTATTTGAAAATCATATTTTTATGACTGCACATCATCAACACAATTGATGCCACAAGTTTCCTCAAGGAAGCTTTTAGGATGTCTGTGTGCACAAATTATTGTCTCAAGTAAACATATGAAAACAGAATTATGTTGACAACAAAAGTGTAACTGTTGACAACAAAAGTGTAACTGTTGATAAAAGATGATTCTTATATTCAATAATCTTATTGTTCTGAATGCATTCTGAACTGGTGGGTAACAGAATCAACTTCATCACAGAAGAGCAGTAATAAAACCAGATTTAAAAGAAAAGTTTTTTTAATTAATTAGGTCATATTGCATTTTTACAAAGTTTGATGACTGCCTTGAGAATTTAAGGCAGACACCCCTGTACTAAATATTGTGAATACTAGACCAGAACTTTTTGATAAAATCCCTAGCAAAAGTAAGAAAAATGTACATGCACACACACACACACACACACACACACACACACACACACACAATGAGGAACTGGTGTCTGAATAGATGTTGTGTTTATTGAAGTGGAAGGAGTGCTCTTAAACAAATGTGATGTGTGTGTGTGTGTGTGTGGCATGTGTGCGCATGTGTGTGTTTGTGTGAACATGCATCTGAATGTGCATGTGTGCATGGGTGTGTGCACATGTATGTATGCACTTGTTTGTCAGGGTTTCCAGTAAAATGCTGAGTTATAAACTACATTGCAGACACCTTCTACACCATGCATGCTGCGCCACAGCCTGGGTTTAGTGTAAAGTAGTCATTTAGCACCATCACACCCACAGGCGGGGGAGGCCCAGTGGCCAAGCAGTTTCCACTCTATCACTGGCTAGTGTTTCATGCAGCAGGGGTCCCACGTTCAATCCCACCTGCCCTGTACTACCTGTGCTCTAGCCTGGTGATGAAACTGAACAGATGTTTTGACCCTTGGGTGACGGTGAAAAAGCACATCAGATTCAGATGCACATCTTTTGGGTACACACATGAAGTATGTCACTTTCCGTGTTCTAGTCTGTTGATGAAACTGGACGGTAAGTAAGTAAGTAACTTGGTGCTTTACGCCCAGTCAACCATTATGGTTATATCAGGGCAATGAAACTGGACAGATTGTCTAATCCCTTGGATGGTGAAAAACACATTGGGTGCACACGTTCTGTGTATGTACACAATCCCTGGGCAGCTGGAATGGATTTGATAGGAGTTGATATTTGCCAGCAAAATGATGATGATCACTTTGATATAGCACTATTTTCCGCTCTCGGGCAGACACTCTGCACTTTTGTTGCATGTGATTCTGAATGAGTGACTGGGGCTTTTTATTGTGCATTTTAGTACCCACCAAAGTGGTGTACTTAAGTTACAGCGCTGTTTGGCTATACCTCGCTGGTGCCATGTAAAACTGCCGCCATCTTGGTGTGTTCTGTGTACACTTTACAACCATGCACCATGTCACGTCATTTCATGCAATGCCATATATGTAGGGTGCATGCATGTTCAGCTGTAACCTGTGACCTGCACTTTTGGCAGAATGACCAGGATCTTTTACATGCTACTGTGGTAACACGGGGGTGGAACAGATACCGAAATAAGAGTCAGCACACAAAGTTGAGAAGAAAATTATCCCACTGCTCCTGCCGAGACTTGAACCCACAACCTTTTGATCAGGAGTCCGGTGCTCTAGCCACTGAGCTATCCCTGCTGTATATTCCCCAATGCATTGACGTATATGCCTCTGGCTGTGCACATAAACTATCCCTAAGCAGTTGCAAATCCATGGAGTAGAGGCAAGTCTTTTCCTGGCTCCCTTAATGAGATTAATAGGTATTACCCAGCGAAAGGTCAAAAGGTGAGCGCCACATCAGACACACTGGTTGGTAATGGTCTTGTGGATGTTGTGGCCTTACCCAATTAAGGTGACCAGAGTTTTCTTCAAAGTGACCCCACCTCCCCACCCCACCCTCCCCCCAGCAGGGACCCTCAAAGATGCTACAGATGCTGTTAGTTTAAAACAGCCAACACAACATGAACATTTCAGAATCTTTGTTTATTTGTTTGTTGGTGTTGTTGTTTGTTAATCTGTTGCTGGGGGGGGGGGGGGGGGGGTATTTTACTTGAGTCCAGTGTTGTTTGTTAATTTGTTGGGGGGGGGGGGGGTATTTTTACTTCTGTAGTCCTGATGTTCTACTCAAAAGTACTGAATTTCCACCAGCAATCCCTGTTACCCAAGTGAGGCTAGCAGCACAGGCTAGAGAGGCTAGCAGCACTAGCTACATCATTAAGCCTACTTTTACTGGGTTTATCTAGTTCTACATTTGGATTTTAAAGCCTGTTTAATGCCAAGGATTGTACTTTTCACCACAGAATGTGTGACAACACAAAGCACACAGTAAGGACAAACAAGGAAAGTTAGCTTCAAATTCTCACCCAGTGAAGAAAAAGAAAAAGAAGTACACAGGAAGAGCAAACAGAGAAACAGAGCTTCAAACAGAGAAACAGAGCTTCAAAACATCGCAGATTTGCACACAATACTTACATGCAACTGGTTTTTTATCTTTAGCATCATTTTTCCGATCTGCCCTAGGCAAAAAGAGAGAGGACAACATTTACAAGCATGCAACCCAAAAGTGACGGACAGCAGCAAGCAAGACTGTCCACGAGCTAGCACTGTTTGCTCTAGCCCTAGGTTCAAACTTCAAGCAGTCTGCTGCAAGGAAGCACGGACATGACTGGTACTGGCAGTGCTTCAACATCACGTGCTCTATGTGTGTCTGGCAACCAAAGAGTTAAAACATTTATGCTGCATACAACAGTTCTCAGCAGCTGGAACAGAACAAAGTGCAAAAACAGAACAAAGTGCAAACAGGGACAGAGCAAGTGGAACAGAACAAAGTATAAACAGGGCAATCAACAGTTAAACACTCATGCTGCATACAACAATTCTGAACAAGTGGAACAAAACAAAGGATAAGCAGGGCAATCAAACAGTTAAAACACTTGTGCTGCATACATCATACAACAGTTCTGAGTAAGTGGAACAGAACAAAGTATAAACAAAACAACAACTGGAACAGAACAAAGTATGAACAGGACAGAGCAAGTGGAACAGAACAAAGTATGAACAGGACAGAGCAACTGGAACAGAACAAAATATGAACAGGACAACATATAAACAGGACATAAATATTAAACATGAAGGAAGTGTAAAGAAGACACAAGCATTTATCAGCAAGACACAAGTATAAAGTTGTGAAGTCACATCACGAGATCAATCATGCAGAACTCATTAGTCACCAATAACACGTCTCATCCTCCATGCGATCACTCAGTGTTGGCAGATTGAGACAAAGTCAACAACATCTACAGCAACTACAACGATACACATCTAGTCTTCAGTGTCCCATGCTCTCACACAGAGTTGACAGATCTTTGTGATCAGCAACAAGATGAACAACACGCAGCAAGTCTTTAGAGTCAGGGCATGCTCTCATTCCAAGTTGGCAGATCCTGGTGAAGGTCATCACCAACAACAACAACACACAGCAAGTCTTGTGTTTTCCATGCGTTCATTCAGTGTTGCTGGAAGTCAAAAGTGCTTTTAAAATCTGCTCTCCAAGGGCAAAAGACAACAGCATGTCCACAACTTCACACCAGAAATTGCAGCAACAACAAAAAAAGACAAATCAAATTTATATTTACTCTGTGGTTCTTTTGCTAGTGTTGGGCTGATATCCTCTCACTTTTATGTGCCAGTGGTTACTGATGAGCTACTCAGGTAGCAAAAAATATGTCTGACCAGGGCAACCAATACGATAATGGTCCTCACAGGATCAGATTTTTAATAAACCCCTCTGCTCTCTGTTTAGCACAGGGGGGGGCAACAATTCTGATTGGGCTCCAGCAGGGACTGATGGGTTCTCTAAGAAAGGAGCAAGTCTTTCTTCTCTATGGGTATTTTTTTCTCTCCTGATCTTACTCTGATTAAGATCCAAACATATAAAAGGTTCAAAAGAACACTATTTATTGGGACAAAACACAACATGTGAATTTTCAGGGTAATCCCCTTTTTATCAAAGCTACAATGTGTTATGTGCTTGGATCTTGTTTCAGAATGCTAATAGACATTCTTGTTTCAGATTTCTTTAAGGTATCCCAGACCTACGTAATGTCTGAATAATCATTGCTTGCTTGTACCCCCCCACCCCCCCCCACCCCCCCCCGATCCCCCTCCCCCCAAACACTTTGACCTGAATAAAATTTACCCAGTAGCTCTTAATGGCTTCAACCGCATTAAACCACAAACAGAAAAAGATCACTTTTCACAAAACAGTGCAAGTGAGATATACCGCATTTTTCCACAGGAGAGCAAAGATGCAAAAGCTACATAACTGACATGCTTCAATGGGAAAAAAATCCATCACTTTCTACCTAAAAAAACACACACAAAAAAACACACACACAATTTCCCCTCTGTATTTCTTTTCTCTCTGCACGCTGAAATAAAAAAACTCAAACACGAAAACTTTAATACTCAAGGATAGTTGCAGTAGGTCCATGTAGACCTATCTAACAACTAGCCCTTGCTGTGCTATAGTACAAACACAAACACAGACGAAGAGGAAGAGGGGAAATACACTGATGGCTGGTAGTTAAAATGCAGAAATGATGCAGCAACAAAGCACAAGATTTTGTCATCAAAGAAACAGAGTTGAACAGGAACAAAGTAATTTCTGTTGATCATTAAACGATGCACATGCAAGAAACACTGACAAGCATGATAGTGATAGCAAAGACGATGGAGGTGATGATGGCAGTAATTACTACAAAATACAACAACGGAAACAACTAAACCTACCCCACCCCACCATAGTGATGCCAACACTGACAGCAACGATGATGGTGATTGGTGATCAGTGACACCCAATGACCAGCAACGATGATGGTGATTGGTGATCGGTGACACCCAATGACCAGCAACGATGATGGTGATTGGTGATTGGTGACACCCAATGACCAGCAACGATGATGGTGATTGGTGACACCCAATGACCAGCAACGATGATGGTGATGGTAATTGGTGATTGGTGACACCCAATGACCAGCAACGATGATGGTGACTGGTGACAATCACCCTGTGCACTGTTCAGAGCCTACCTGGATGATCAGTGGTCTGTTTGACAAGCTGCAGGTAAAACTCATTGCACAGAAAGTCACTCTCCAGACACTTCAGCGTGACATTCTGCATCATTGTCACATGATCTTCATCTGTATCCGCTGCAAAACAAATGAAAAATACGACTAATTTGGGTTTTTTCCTACAAAACATGTGAGAACTGCAGGGTAAATAAAAATATAAATTTTAAAAAAAATGCCCACATGATACCAGTGTGGCCAGTGTGTATCCACACACACACACACACTACACATTCAACTACAGGTATATTGTTGTTACATACACAGTTTACACATATTTAATGTGATGGGTGAAAAATACAAGTCATTAAATACCAAGCAAGGGATGATTCACTGTTAATATCACATCATATCACTGTTATGTTCAAAGAAGGGCGGGGGTAAAGGTGGGGGGAGGGGGGAGAGTGTGAATCAACTGGGAACACAAGAAAGGTACATATGCCTGACAGCAGGCAAAGCATGCTAGGCTATAATATTCCAACCTATTCCAGGCATTAAGGAGAGAACTGGCAAAACCCTTGGGTTCTGTACAGGGGGGTGGGGGTGGGGTGGGGGCTTAATTTCTGCATCCACTGTCTCCCACCACAGAAAATGAACTGCAAGTAAGCTACAGAGGTAAAGCCAAGACAGAGGAGTGGAAAACAACAACAACTGAAGACCCATGTGCCTCTCCCTCCCCAACTCACTGGACTCCTCAATGCCAGAGTAGATGAGGATGCAGTTGAACATCTTGATGGCCGTCTCCTCCTGAGCAGGGTTGTGGATGAGGGTGAGGGACTGCCGCAGCGGTGTCTTGGAATAGGACCAGAAGTCAACGGTGAAGTTGCTGCCGGAGTCGCTGCTGGCATAGCTCCTCAACTTGTCCAGCTTGGTCTTGGTCAACCTGCCAACAACAGCAGTGCTCCGGTCAGTTCACAATGACATTGAAACTGCCTTCTGAGAGGTCTTCACTTCTGAGAAGTCTTCCTTCTGAGAGGTCTTCACTTCTGAGAAGTCTTCCTTCTGAGAGTCCTCTTGAGAATTCACCCTCATATAACTGTACTGGTTGTAAAACACCAAGTTACTTAATCCTTCTGAGAAGTCCTCTGTACAGTAAACTAGACTTAACTGTTCCACTCTTTGGAGGACAATCCAAGAGAAAGACTTTACTGATCTTCAGAGGCGAATCCCAGACTAAGGTTTAACCCCTTCACTGCCATGTCACTTCAAAACGATCAATAAAAGTGTGAAATTAGAAACCCTTTAGTCTTTCTGTTTCCTTTTTCGCACTGGCCTGTGAAAGGATTTTCATGAAAACGCATAGCACTGGAAGTGCGACAGGACTGAAAGTGTTATAGGACTGGAGAATATACTGTTTGCAGGCATGTCTGTGCATATTTCAGCCCAGAAATTTTACAGGCTGGGGCACTGAAGGGGTTAACTAAGGTGAATCCCAGAGTAAGATCTGGTCACCAAGTTCCCTGTTTATGTCATGATTCACTGCATTTTCTGTTCAAGGACACAGTTCACTGCACTTCCTGTTTATGTCATGGTTCACTGCACTTTGTGTTTATGTCATGGTTCACAGAAGTCATGGTTCAATGCACTTTCTGTTTATGTCCTGGTTCAAAGAAGTCATGGTTCACTGCACTTTCTGTTTATGTCATGATTTACTGAACTTTCTTGCCCTACTCACCTCCTCAGCGTGTTCTTGAGGAAGCCGGCGCTGCTCTCATGCGGTGGTCGTTGTAAAATTCTGCTCTCAGCCAGTGCTTTCCGACAGCGAACAATCTCTTCATACAACTTCAGCTTCTCGTCGTCAGTCAGTTTCATCTGAAAGGGTATGGAAGTTTTAAATGAATGAAGAAAGACATCTGGGCAAGCAGTTTACAACTGTAGTAGCAGGATATGATCACAGTATCCTAGCCATTATGAGAAATCCCCCATCCCTTCCACCTTGATTTGACTGTTAATAGTCATCTTGCCAGCTAACATTTAAAATAAAAAATAAAAAATCATTATTCCCTTGTGGAAAATTCATGCTGCCTTAATTTGATAATGCTACAGCAGCCACAAGAGAAGCGCTACCCATTCCTACCAGTGTCTGCTGTATTTTCATGTCTCCAAACAATGGTATATATATATATATATAATAATAATAATAATGTACATTTATCATGCGCTCATCAACGCCCTGAGCGCTCACATGATACATATTAACCTAAATATGATATTCTATACACATGCAGAGCATAGTTCTACCAAAACAATTTACATAAAGTATTATTTAAAAAAACTTCAAAAAAACTACCACACACACACACACACACACACACACACACACACACACACACACACACACACACACACACTGACTGTAGCAGAAACTTGGTACTGGTATTAGTTAGGATGGAAATACCGTGGCTGCCAGTGTTTGGGAATTTGAGCATGCACACCGATGTTGATGCCTGCGATTGCATACTGGGGCTGCATAAAAACTATGAGACAGTCTGCACTGAAAGTTGACTCTGGGAGAAAAATCCCTTCCCACATCTGGGAATAGAAACCCACATCAGTACTGCACATGGCTTTTTTGGTCCAGTGCTCTACCAAGTGAGCTATCCTGCCCTTGTTATATCAGACACCAAATACTTCATCCAAATTCATGAAAGGTTAAAAACAACACTTATTTAATATGACATGACACAACAAGCGAAATTTGGGGTATGCCCCTTTTGTCAAGTAACAGAGCAACACTTAAAGAACAGTTAAACAATGAAAAATGAAATGTCGGCTGCTTATATGCTTTTGACTGTGATGTCTTTGTGTCCACAACTTGATGCCTGGAATTCACACACTGTGTCCCATAAGCAGTGTTCATTTTTTAATCTTTTGTGTGTTTTGATTTACTTCCTGTGCCAAACACTGTGATTCATGTTATTGTTTGTTTTGAGAGTGTAACCACAAAGAAAGGGAAGCAGAATCACTAAAATGTTGCTCAAAAACCCAGCTGAACCAATTCCCCAGCAAACCCTGTTACCACACGATGGCCCTCTCACCTTCTTCAAGCTGTCATGCTCAGTCTTCATCCACGAGGCATGGTGCGGGGAGTAGCTGGCGATGAGGTGGCCGATGTCCTCCTTCTGGTGCGTCTCAAACATGAACGTCTTCTGCACACAGCCAGCCTGCATCTTGTTGCTCAGCTCCAGCGTCACGTAGTTGTCATTGGGGTCGATGGAGATGGAGTCGATGTCGAAGTACTTGAAGTCGTAGATGACGTGCTTGTCCTTGGTGCGCACAAACTTGATGCCGTCCATGTTGATGGCTAGGAGGGTCTCGGAGGAGTGTGACCACAGACCCTTGTGCGTGATGGGGAACAGCGTGCAGCCATACAGTGGGAACTGCTTGACGCACGTCAGGTACCACACCTTCGCCTCCAGCTCGCTTTTGTCCGCTCCATAATGCTGCACACATCATGAGGGGTAGTCAATTCTTGCATTTTCAGGCCCTGTTAATTGCACTGGGTCACCTAAAGATTAATCACAGTGCAAAACGAAGTTTTGATGATACTTTGGCTAATAAGAAACAGACACAGATGCATATATATCATTACAGGCAGGAACAGACTTAAGGATGGTGAGGATGATGAAGTATTGCTGGGATAATTTATGGAGCAAAACAGCATTTTTAGCTCCTGCCAACTGTGTCGGGTCACCTCAAGTACAAAACCAAGCTTCAATCCCACAACCAGTTCGGCCTTAACTCAACCACCCTTGCAGAAAAGAGGTGAGCATACCTTGTGAGCCTTAGCCACTTCCTGTGACCAGTTCTTGCCAGATGAAGCCAGAATACGCTTGCACAGGTACTGGTCTGCTTCACTATACCTGCACACATCATAACGTCAACTGATGGTGACCATACACCGTCAAAGCCATTTGAGTATCACAGTAAAACCTGACCACCACCCCAAAAAAACTAAAACAAAACAACAACCTGGTATGAAAAGAGGGACAGTCTTTGGTGAGGGGTTCAGTTGTCAGCACTGAACTCTTTTTCATCTTCACACAGCTCCCAGATGACATGGGCTTGCAGACTTGCTACCAACCCCCCTTCCCACCCACACCCCTCCCATGCACACACACAGAGCTGTCAGTACCGAACTCTTTCTCATCCCCACACAGCCCCCAGATGACCTGGGCTTGCTGACCTGCTATCCACCGACCCCCCATGTACACACAAGTTGTCAGTACTGAACTCTTTCTCATCCTCATACAGCCCCCATAATTATGACCTGGGCTTGCTGACCTGCTACCAACCACCTCACCCCCATGTACACACACATTTGTCAGTACCTGAACTCTTTCTCATCCTCATACAGGCCCCAGATGACCTGGGCTTGCACACCTGCTACCACCACCCCCACCCCCACACACACACATACACCTTCCCAAGCACACACACAGCTGTCAGTACCTGAACTCTTTCTCATCTTCATAGAGACCCCAGATGACCTGGGCTTGCACACCTGCTACCACCACCCCCACCCCCACACACACACATACACCTTCCCAAGCACACACACAGCTGTCAGTACCTGAACTCTTTCTCATCTTCATAGAGACCCCAGATGACCTGGGCTTGCAGATCTGCCACAACCCCCAACCCCCCCCCCCCCCCCCAACACACCCCAAGCACACACACAGCTGTCAGTACCTGAACTCTTTCTCATCTTCATAGAGGCCCCAGATGACCTGGGCTTGCAGACCTGCCAGCTGTAGAGCCACCTTGTCTGACACGGAGAACTCATCCTGCTGCAAACACAAACATCACAGTTACAATGACGTCACCAGCTGACATGCCTCCTTCATGCTGACAAGGAAAACCTAGGTAAACCTGCACATGTATTTAAGTTATACATACCTCTGTGCTGACAAGGAAAACTAGCAGGTAAACCTGCACATGTATTCAAGTTACATATACCTCTGTGCTGGCAAGGAAAACTGCTAGGTAAACCTGCACATGTATTCAAGTTACACCTACCTCCATGCTGACAAGGAAAACTACTACCGCTACCAGGTAATTCTGCACATGTATTCAAGTTACTAATACACATACCTCTATGCTGACAAGGAGAACTAGTAGGTAAACCTGCACATGTATTCAAGTTACACATACTTCTATACTGACAAGGAAAACTACTTGGTAAACCCACAGAACAGAATGAGGCCTAGAGCATTTGCCTAGCATCAACCCTCTTAAAGTGTAACATTCACTTAAAGTGATCAACAACAACAAAACCCACTTACAGTTACAGTGTAAAATTAGCCCACTTAAGTTACCACTGTCAAATTCAACTAACCAGAGTAGCACTCAGATTCTTTTACAACCAATGTGCTCCCTTCTCTTTCTTTCTTTTTCTGTTTTATTTCAGAGTGACTGCTTTGAACATAACCCATCCTCCCTACTATTCACCATGAAAAATAAATGGGTATGACCCTCTCCCCACAGACCACAGGGGTTGGAAGAGTCCACTGCTTAACCCTTAGAACACAGACTGTCTGTTGGTCCTTCACTAATTCCAGAGTAGGCACTGCAGAATCTTTACAACCAATCTCTCCCTTCTGTCCCAGTCAACTCCCTTTGCACACATTCCACAGACACACGCTAAAGCCTCAATCTACCTTGACAACTTTGTTGACAGCCTCAGCGTACAGAAGGTGGTACTCAATGGGGTCGTTGGGAATGTCATGGACATGTCGGTACACACGTTTCCGAAACACCAGCCTGGCATCAGAGCCTCCCAAGGCCATTGTTTGGCCTTTCTTGGAGATGGTCTCGTTCTTGGACAGCTGGGCGGAGAGTCTGTCACCACTGCCAACAGATGATCGTTTTGACAAGTGTACTTACTGGGGAATAATGAAATCCTTGTTTTGCAGATTTTTCTGTTACCTCATCCAAAGACTACATGCTAACTCCAAGAGTAAGCCCACTAATCACCAAGGTGAGTGTGGTTTGCCAGCTCATTGGAATTTCAGTTAGAGTAGGCCTCTGTGTGTGTGTGTGTGTGTTTGTGTGTTTGTGCATGTGTGTGTGCGTTTGTGCACGTGTGTGTGTGTGTGTGTTGGGGAGGGGTGTGAGCATGCGTGCGTGTGTGCAGGCAATGCATGTATGTGTGTGTGTGTGTGTGTGTGTGTGTGTGTGTGTGTGTGTGTGTGTGTGTTGTGTGTTTGTGCATGTGTGTGTGCGTTTGTGAATGTGTGTGTGTTGGGGAGGGGTGCGAGCATGCGTGCGCATGTGCTGGCAATGCATGCGTTTGTGCATGTGTGGTGTGTGTGTGTGTGTGTGTGTGGTGTGTGTGCATGCGCGTGTGTATGTGTGTGTGCATGCGTGCTAATGTGCATGGATATATGTGTGTGCATGCATGCTAATGTGCATGGATAGATGTGTGTGCATGATAGCTACTGCTTGAAGTGTTCACAAATGATAGTCAAAACTGCACTCTCACCTTTCCCACTGAGCTAGGATATCAGCAACGTACTCATAGCTCCTGATGAACCGCTCATACTCACTGGTCACCTGGTACACACACAGCGGACACACAAATTAAAAATCCTTTCTCGTCCGCACTTTGCTGGCCTGACAGTCTTTGATGCCTGCCTCTTTGTTTGCAATCCTCAGCTAAAAACCCTGGGGTTCATCAACTGCTGGGTGAGACAGTAGCTTTTTCAACTGTTTCCCCACACAGTCATGCTGGGAAAACTTTTGAGAGACAGAGTGTATATGGGCTTTCCTGAGCACGCAGATGCCATCTTCAGCAGAATTGAACTGCAGCATGAAAGCACACATGCAATCAGTTCAAGATGGTATTCATGTGCTCTGGAAAGCACATTTGTCCTCCATCAGAGCTCAGGAGCTGTGTGAAAGTCGAGGCGGCCGTCCTGGGCTCCCGTCCCTAATAAGCCTACGGTTTCTGTGGACGTAAAGCCACACTTCAACAACATTTGTCCTTCATATCATCCCTGTGAAGTTTTATGAAAAAAATGTCTGTTGAGAGTAATTAGACATGTACAATGTAGGTCTGGCAGACGGAGGCCATTTTGGCTAGGACACAAATGTTCAAAGAGTCAGTCCCTTCAAGGCAGTAGCCCCTGTTAAAAGAGCATACAGGCTAGGACACAAATGTTCAAAGAGTTATAGTCCCTTCAAGGCAGTAGCCCCTGTTAAATGAGCATATAGGCTAGGACATCCTGGTATTGTCGACCATTCTGTCTGATTAATTCATGCCACATAAAAGAAAGAAGGTACAGTAACATTCATAACCATCTTAGCTCATCAGCCATTTTTCATCTATAAATATTTCACAACCTTCAGTGACTTTAAACAGAAGAGTAACAGCAGCAGCATGAACTGACCTCGTACATGGCCCAGCCCTCCACAGACTTGAGGCCGATCTTACGGGCCACCTTTGCTAGCACCTCAATGGTGGTGTCCCTTGGCTGCAGGCTCACTGCCTTCGTCTTGCCGTCCATGAAGAACACCTTGCACACGATGGGGCTCAGCTGTTGAATGCTCTGCAACAACCACACACCAAGACAATGTACTGCAGGCTGGCTGCCTTCGTCTTGCCGTCCATGATGGACACACTGTACATGATGGGGCTCCCCTGCAACAACCACACACCATGATAATGTAATCCAAACTTGCCACCTTCATCTATCATCCATGAAGAACATCTTGCACATGATGGGGCTCTGCGGCTGAATGCTGTGCAACCAGCACATACCATGAAATGTACTGCAGGCTTGCTGCCTTTGTCTTGCCATCCATGATGGACACACTGTACATCGGTTGTCCTAGCCCTATTGGCTCTGCTGTTAAATGCTCTGCAACAACCACACACCAGGATAATACACTGCAGGCTTGCTGCCTTTGTCTTGCCGTCCATGAAGCTTGCATGCTCTGTGCTGTCTTGCCCCCCTTTCATGCAAAGGGGGGGCATCTTGTTGCTTAACACTCTTTGTCTCTGAACACCTTTGTCTTGCTATCCATGAAAAACACTTTGTACATGACAGGGCTCTGCTGCTACTGCAACACACACACACACACACACACACACACACACACACACACACACACACACACACCAACAAAAAAAACAACACCACCACACACACCACACACACACACACACACACACACACACACACACACACACACACACACACACACACACACACACACACACACACACACACACACACACACACACACAATGAATTTCATAAAAGAACAGCTAATACTGATACAGACTATGATTTCAATGGAAGAAGGTGGGAACTTCCTGGTGATGGCACGTGGGGTGGTCAGATGACTGTGGCACATCAGCGCGTACTTCCCAGCGACTGGGTTGGAGCAGTTCTTCTTCACATAGGACAGCAGGTACTGCAAAGGATGGGATAACAAGTGTTGTGATTATTATTACTGGGATAACAAATTATTACTGGGATAACAAAGGCTGTATTTGTTATTACTGGGGTAACAAATGCTGTATTTGTTATTACTGGGATAACAAACGTTGTATCTGTTATTACTGGGATAACAAGCACTGTAATTATTATTAACGGGATAACAAATGCTGTATTTGTTATTACAGGGATATCAAACGCTGTATTTGTTATTACTGGGATAACAAATGCTGTAATTATTATCACTGGGTTAACAAATGCTGTAATTATTATCACTGGGATAACAAATGCTGTAATTATTATCACTGGGTTAACAAATGCTGTCATTAATACTACTGATCACTTTTATATTGGTCCCTTTTCTTTGGATGGAATAAAGATCAAGTACCTGACATGAATCAACTTGACAGTTTAGTTGGTAAATGGGTAGCATGCAGTGCCAAGATCAGGTGACAACCTCATAGCTGTTAACCCCTTTTGGGAGTAAACTTTAGTCCAGTGTTTGTGAACCTGTATTTCCCTTATGCGGCCAGGGTCTTTTGTTTTTTCGCTGGTGGCAGCAGCATTTTGGATTCCAACCGGCACGTGTGGCAGTGGAAGGAAGAAGCAATGTTGTGCTAAATACACATGCACAACTTCAAATCTCACTTCCAATGAGATTTTGTAGCCTATTGTACTAGGCCAGTCAGTGTGCATTGGCGACGGCAGTGTCGGCTGCTCGTTCAACAGTTTTTCAATCTTTTTGCTCAGTTTAAAACAACAACAAAATCTCATGAAAATTATGTTTTCCTGTATCCATTTTCCAATATGGCCATATCCCCCCCCCAAAATAATGAAAAACTGTATTTTATCCTGGTAAACTGTATGGGTTGACAGGTATGCAACCATGGGCAGAAACTAGAGAAAAGGGAAAACCAGTGCTATGTCCCATCTGAACTGGGGATGGGGATAGCTCAGTGGTTAGAGCGCCGGACTCATGATTGAAAGGTCGCGGGTTCAAATCCCTGCAGAAGTGGCGGTAGAATTTTCCTTTCCAGGGTCGACTTTCTGTGCTGACTCTTATTTTGGTATCTGTTCCACCCCCATGTTACCGCAGTAGCACGTAAAAAATCCTGGTCATTTTGCTAAAAGTGCAGGTGGCAGGTTACAAATAAACATGCATACACTTTACATATGTGGCTTTGCATGAAGTGACATGGTGCATGGTTGTATGGTGTACACAGAACTTGTGCAGAGACGGCTGCAGTTTCATGTGGCACCAGCCATGCCAGCGCTGTAAGTACACCACTTCAGTGGATGTTTAAAAAACAAACACGCCCTATAAAAGGCTAGTCACTCATGTAGAACCACATACGAGCGCAGTAAGTCTGCTCAAGAGAGCGGAAAATAGTGCTATATAAGTGATCATCAATCAATAAAAAAAAACATTCTCCACCTTGTGCAGGTTTTTGCTGGGGGAGAAGGCAGCAGTGCAGAGACACAGCACAACCCACGCTTGACGCAGGCTGTCTGCATCTGGGTTGTCATTGGTCTGTCGGATCAGCTGGCACAGGATCTCGTCCCTTAGCTCGATGCGCTCAATGCCAGAGCGCACGATGTACTGCAGGGCCGTGAGGGCAGCCTCATCTTTCAGCTCATCACGGATGTATTTTGTGAGATCCTGGGCAGAGAAAAAATCATGTTACCATACTGCTGTCAGAGCAGTCTCATCTTTCAGCTCATCGTCAATGTATTTTGTGAGATCCTGGGCAGACCAAAAATTGTGCTACCATACTGCTGTCAGAGCAGCCTTGTCTTTCAGCTCATCAGGGATGTATTTTGTGAGATCCTGTGCAGAGAACAAATCACGTCACCATACTGACATCACAGCAGCCTTGTCCTTGAGCATACAACATGTGAGGTGGAAAATCAGGTTATCGCAGTTGACACAACTCAGCTTGGGTGACATGCAATTGCAAGGTTTAAGCTTGGCACAGTTGTTTCTTTCTTTCTTTTTAATTTAAGCACCTTATTAATCCCTCACAGGAAATTCAGGCCACCTTACCTGGGTAAGCCTACACCTGGCAGCAAAACCCAGTCATACCATGCTTAAAAATGATGAAATACTAAAATTAATGTAAAACATTAATGCTAAACTATCATAATGAAGCATGGCATATATCAGTTACTTCTGCCACTAAATCCTCCACCATGAAAATACCTATTTTCTTCAACTTCCCAATCCCAAGGGATCTTCAACGCAGAGGGTCATAAATAGACAGCTTCAACATGTTTTCACCTTCATCCAAGGGGCTGTTAATTCAGTCTAGTCTTCCTGCAAGACGAGAAGACAAGAACAGAGCCCTGAGCCAGGATCGAACCAGAGGCCCAAGCTATGTGAAACACTAGCTATAGTGAACCTCAGGCTGAAAGCCACGAGACCGCATTGCAACACCAACAAGGTGAACCCCACAAAATGATTCTAAGCAATGACAACTGCAACTTGAAGCTCATGCAGGGTGCTACGCACAAAACCAGCATGAAATTGAATTCCATCCTAGCAATAATAATACATTAGTTACACTTGCAGAGAGAGTGAGTCTGCTGTACCCTGAAAATGTCACATGGCATTACCCACAGAAAGAGCAAGAAATCTATCCTAATAATACGCATTAACCTTTTCCCTGCCAAAGAATTTATGCTGCTGATGCAATATTGTATCTTCAGCAACATAAAAAAGAGTCTTACTGAGGGAACAATACAGAGCACAAAACAAAGAATACTTTATTCATCCAATTACAGGAAATTACATTCACTTTCTTCAACTTTATTTCTCCAGAGTTTGCATGAGAAGTCAGGAGTTTGAGCAGGACATGCCACGACGCCTCACAGGAACACAGAAACACTTTGTCAAGGACATCATATGTTGTGAGAAGGACAGGGAGAGGGTTAATTACAGAGACAGTAGCTGCACTTTGAACAGAAAGATAATGCAGGGGCCGGGGCTTTAGGCTAGGCTTTATGCACAGACACAGAAAGAGATCCATCTTAACAGTAATCAGCACTGACTGGAGAAGGAATGAATGTTCCCTGGAGATGTTGCCAACTTTATGCACAGAAACAGCATCAAATCCATCTTAACAATAATCAACACTGACTGTTGATGGAGCAGACAGAGCTTGGAGATGTTGCCAGGCTTTGTGTACAGAAACAGCATGAGATCCATCTTAACAGTAATCAACACTGATTGTTGAAAGAGTAAACATACCTTGGAGATGTTGCTGGGCTTTATGCACAGAAACAGCATCAAATCTATCCTAGCAACACACTGATTACAATAATACTGAGTGGGCATATGTATCTCCTTGGAAATGTTGGAGGATTCTACATGCATGGAACCAACATGAACTCCATCTGAACAATAATAAACATTGATTACACAGTGAGTGGGCAATACCCTGAAGACTTTTGCAGGGCTTTGTGGTGAGACACAGTATGTATAGCCTACCACCACATGTACACTAATAATACTATTTACAGACTGTGAGCCTTGTACCTTGAAGATGTTGCAAGCGATGTGGATGTTCTCCGTGTCATGGAGGTGGATGTGGGAGGTGGGGATGAGGCCGCTCTTGCAGTAACGCAGCATCTCCTCCCGTGAAACAAATTCCTGCAATGAACACAGAAGGACGCCAGACTTTTCAGATACTGTTGGCTTGGTTTTTGATATTGTAGTTCTTTGCCAGTTGCTTGCTTGCTTGTCTTCTTTTATTTGTTTGCTGTTTTGCAAGAAGGCTTTCAAAGATGTAAACAAATGCATATCAAAATTTCTTAACTGACAGATGTACATCATAAAAAAACGAACATAGCCAACAAGCTATCTCCAAAGGCTACAATGACACGACAAAAAACAAACACACCAACATTATAAATGACTTTGCTGCATAACTACACATAAAACACAACCTCCTCTCCTCTCTCTTCAAAAGTTGTGGTTTGTGGACACTGTCTTGTGACTGTGTCCCTCACAATTAATGAAACACTAAAATGGCCCTCATCACTGCCCATCTTATGCAGGAGTCATTATAGTGGCGACAGTGTAGCATTAGGTATAGTCTCCCTCTTCCCCCAACTCCTGGGATCTCGGTCCCTGACAGTACCTCTTTGGAGACAACTTGGTGTTAAACAAGTTTACTGAAGACTATTGAACACAGACTACTGAAGCATCTTATGGCGTGTCTATGATCTCCCAGTAGAGGTGCATGCTTGAAAACACAAAACAAACTCACAGAACTTGCAGACTGCTTGCGCTTCTTCAGGCTCTTCATGAGCGTCCCGCCAGTGTCACGCTCGTGGTCGTTGAAGAACCTGTCAGCATAGTCCATGATATCATAGACACCATCCAGGTCGTTGGGCAGTTCACCCACATCACCCCCGGCTGAGGAAGACATGGACTGGGGACTGATGAGGTCCGGGGATGGCTGCTGGAGCATGGTGACCAAGCGTTCATGCGTCCCCGGCGACAACTGACCCATGTCTGCGGTGACTGGAGAGCCGGCGTGGGCCTGGGCCTGGGCTTGGGCCTGTTCCAGCCGTAGCGCCATGCTTGTGCGTGACCCGCGGGAGTTGTAGGAAGGGGAGGGGGAGGGCGGAAGAGGTGGCGGGACCGCTGCCTTGTCCTGCTGCTTGCCACCGGCCAGGCTCACCCGCCGCACCACCTCCGAGAGCTCCGCGTATGGGTTCTCCACCTCCGTGTCCTGCACCCCCGGAGGAAAGGGCGGGGGTGGGGGGATGGTCAGCGACGGGCCGGGAGGAGGCGGCGGTGGGAAGTCACCATTGGGGAGGTTGCTCAGGTCGTCCCTGGACCCACTCAGAGGAGGGGGAGGCAAAGCATCTTCACCTCCAGGAGGTGGGGGTGGTGGACCTCCTTCTGCAGGAAACAGCACACCAGGCGCTGGGGGTGGGGGTGGGGGTGGAGGTGCCACTCCCCCTGCAACTCCAGTTGGGGGTGGAGGAGGAGGAGGAGGTGGAGGGGGAGTCCCCGACCCAGCAGACACGAAGGCTGTGGCCTGACTGACGCCAGGGGGCAGCTCTGTAGAAGCGGAGGACAGCACTGACGACACTCTGGGGGGCGGGGGCGGCTTGCCTGGCAGTCGTGGCAGTGGCTCGTAGCCAGGGATGACAGGGGAGGCGGGGTTGCTGTCGTCAAAGTGTGCAATGGACCGGTCCACCTCCTGCAGCGCCACGCGGATGGCGTGGTCCTCCAAGATGGCACACTCCTGTAACAACAGATGGTATGAACATTGGTGAGAATAGTAACATA
>JABMCL010003339.1:775000-785000 GCA_018857735.1 Alviniconcha marisindica
TAAAAAAAGTTCCACAGAAAAAGTGAGTTTTATCATATCTGTCTTTCAGCATGCACATGCTCCTTTGACGTTTGATTCGGATCTAGTTTCCGAGTAACGATGTGCACGCTTCCGCAGCGTTAAAGTCGGCTGAAACAATCGATCGTCGACTGACGACTCACGTTTACAGACTGTAATCAAACTCGTTGCTGTTTGGTCACGAACCGTGACCATAAATACGCACAGTACTGTACGCTGTTCTAAATCTGGCCTGACGTCGCTTTTAGACTGCTTCTGCGTAACCCAGTAAAATATGAACTACTGGCATCTTGGACAGAGTTTCGCGCGGTGCTTGATCCGAAAGCAACAACAGAGTTTCAACATTAAACAGGGCAGCTTTCCACAGAATGCTCATCTTCAGAATTTCAAAGGCTCCTGTAACAAAGATGTGGGCCACGAGAGGGGTGGGGGGGGGGGGGGGGGGCACGACACACACACACACAAGAGAGCGGGGGGCGGTGGGGGGTGGGAATCTATCCCTCATACATTAACACTACAGAGAAAGAGAATATCGATCTGTAACCCCCCCCCCCCCCCTTCACGGTTGACTTTACACACACTGCTACTGACCAACCTGCAAGTCCACCCTTCTGTTACTCCTGCACGCGCTGGGACCGAAAAATGCCAACGGTATTTGTTTTCTACCTTGGAAACAAAACTGTTAACGGAAGTTCGTTCTTCGCGAGAGAACCAGGCTGTTATCGACAGTTAGCCTTTCTCAAGGGAAACAAGACTGTGTTAGCGGCAGCCGGGTGTTTTTCACGCAGGAAATGAAGACGTCAATGGAGGTCTGTCTTTCCCCAGCGTTGATATCATCATACATATTCAGTCATTCCGCTTTCATTCCACCACGTCCCAACATCATTACTTTTTTTTACTTTTTTTTTTTACTTCCCCGCCCAGTCCCCGAGAAAACCCCAAGTGGGGGCGACAATTTAGACACTTTTTCCCCCCCCCCCCCCCCCCCCCCCCCCCCCCCCCCCCCCCAATCTCATCGTCAACGACATCACTGGAATAAAATGTTAAAGTAATTGAAAAGAACTCTACTGAGACTGCATTTATGTATCTGAGCAGGAGCGGGATAGCTCAGCTGACAGAGCGTCCGATTGAAAACCGGCTCGGGTTCGAATCCCCGGTGCGGCAAGGGATTTATCTCCCAGAGTCGGCTTTCAGTGCAGACTCTCTTACGGTGTCAGTACATCCCCCGTGTGCAATTGCATGCATCACAATCTGTGCGCACGCTGAAAATTTCAAACACTGGCAGCCAAATACTACTGATTTTGAACACGAAAATACTGCACACACTGATAGGAATGGGTAGCGCTGCTCTTGCGGCTGCTGTGCCTTACCCAGGTAAGATGACCCGAATTCCCGTAAGGGACAATGAAGTACTAACAACAACAACAACAACAACAGCCCCCTCCCCATATATATATATATATATATATATATATATATATATATATATATATATATATATATATATATAATTATTGCTCTTCTTTCCTTGTCGTTTTTCTCGGGGTGTGTGTGTGTGTGTATATATATATACTTTTTTCTTTCTTTTTCTCGAGGGATTGCCTTAAGCTGATGAGCGGTGTAATTCCTTCTTGTTAGATAAAACACGTCATTCATTTTTACGCGTTATTGTTAAGCGAACAAATCATCTTATTTTCATTTTAAAAACCAAATCAGTACTACTATTCTTTATTTAAAACTAAATGTTGAAATTCTGTCTTTGTCCTTTTCTTGTGTGATCAAGACTTTTTCTTCTCTAGCCCCCCCTCTCCACCCCCCCCCCCCCCCTCCCTTCCTACAATGTGTGTGTGTGTTATAATTTGGACGTTATCATATACTACAAAAGAAGTTTAGCGGTGTCAACCATTAGTTTCTCACGTCAACAGAACCAATTAATAAATGAAAGAAATCAGTTTCTGAATATTTATTTAACGAGATAGCGCGCGCGCGCGCGAGAGAGAGAGAGAGAGAGGGTGGTGGTGGTGGGGAGGGGGTGGGGAGGTGGATGGGAGGGGGGGGGGGAGTAATCCCTTCCACAACGCGCTAACTTTGGCAAAAAAGGCCAATCAGCGAGAGACTGAGAGGAAGTTAAATGACGTACAACATGTCGCGCTACCTTTCTCACGACAACCAGAAAACGTTCACAACCAATTCCAGACATTATGCTGATCGAAATTCTCACAGGGTGCTCTTGTGTGCTTTTGCGCGGAAAGTGATCTATTGGGATTATTTGCATTTGCTGCTCCGCTGTGCAAAAATCTCACGTGTGGTAAAACGGGAAACCCAATTTGTTCGGTGAGCTTTTCGCTGTTTTTTCTGGGTCACGTGTTATTTCCATCAGGTTAGGCTATTCCGATGCGTAACATTTCTTTCAAAGGCAACCTCGATTATTGTTTTCAGTCGGTTCAAACCAGAATGTAGCTTTCTGGCTTCTTGTTTGCTTTGCAGCCTAACATGTACTTCTAACAACAACACACACCACCACCACCACCACCACCACCACCAACAACAACAACAATCAACTTAAAACTAAAGCAAAATGGAAAATAAACGCTTTGGGGGGGTATGGAAGTAAATAACTTGGTGTTTTACGCTTGTCGTGAATTTACAGTGACACTGAAAGTAGATCGCTTCATTTTATTCCTTTGCGCAAAGTTCTTAATCAGAATGTGACCTTTCGAAAGCATTTTTTTTTCCAAGTAAAAATAACAACACTACTACTACTACTGCTCCTGCTACTACTACAACTAAACGTCCATATGTACCTATGTTCAGATCGACATATACACAACCACACGGTATGGCATGTGTTAATAAGGTCATTAAAGCAAAACCAATAATTTACCTGAAATGGAGCAAAAATCACAACCAAGGAGTGTACTAATTATCTTCACTGTCGAAAACGCTTCCAGAAGCTCAGAGCTCACGCATTAAAATTGAAGGCTAATATTCACAAACACACGCTGAAAACATGAACGTCAAGAAAGAGGTGGGGTCTTACCTCATGCACGATCTAAATGTTTTTTTTACCTACTGCATAACCAAAATTGCTTGACCCACTGGTGATCTCAATATTTCTTACGTACCAGTAACTGACTACCCACTGCATTTCTTACCCATTGTATGATCATAACGTTTTGATTCACAGTAAGCTCTAAATGTTTCCTACCAACCCAATGATCTAAACTTCACGGTCTTAATGTTTCTTACCTCATCCAACATTCGCATCGCAGCAGCCGAAACTCCGAACAACTCAAAGGAAAACATTGTCCTCCTTCTACGGTTTCCCTGAAGAAGCAGTATTTTCTATTAAACGTGAAAGTCAAACCTCCAGCAAGCCGCAGCGACGCACACCTCAACGCGAAGCAGTGAAACCTCCAAGACGCAGACACAATATTCAATTCACTGTGAAGCAGTCGGAACCACAACAGCAGAAGCGATGCACAGTTTACGTGAACCGCACTTTACGTGAAATAGTGAAAATACCAAAGAGCAAGAAACGACGCGCTGTTCAATGCGTGCAGAAATAATGAATATTCAAAATGTCAAAGCTAACAGCAGCAAATAATACACGACTCTCTGTGAAACAGCCAAAAGACTTCAAGGGATCGCAGCACAGAAGGATTCGGTGATTTTGGTAGTCAAAACTTCAAGGTGAAGAGACAATGCGCACACAGTCAAAACTCCAAGGTACAGAGACAACGCCCAGTTTGATGTAAACTCCTAGTATACTGGTTGATGGCATTCTTGCCTGAAAGCGATACTCGGAGTGAGTTTCATGTTCAGCTAGCGGTCAAAACCCCAAGGCGCACAGACAATGCACTGTTCGATGTTCAGCTGGCAGTCGAAACTCCAAGGTGCACAGACAATCCACAGTTTGACGTTCAGCTAGCAGTCAAAAGTCCAAGGTGAACAGAAACGGTGCACATTTCAGCAGTCGAAGCTTCAAGGTGTAGATATAATGCACAGTTTAATGTTTAACAGTCAAAACTACACGAAGCAGGAACACTGAACAGTTCGACGTTTAGCAGCCCAAAGTCCAAGGAACAGAAACAATGCACAAGTTTGATGTTTAGTACTGGCAGTCAAAACCTCATGAGGCAGAAACAATGCGCAGTTCGATGTTTTGCAGTGAACACTCCAGGAACGGAAACGGCGAACAGTTAGTTTTTCGCAGTCAAAATTCCAAGCAAGAGAAACCGGTACACAGCAATATTAACCTGCACAGTTCGACGTTCAGCAGTCAGAACAGCAGGAACAAAAACGGTGCGATGTTTATATAGCAGCATAAACCCCACGGAGCAGAAATAAATAAATTGGACAGGTCGACGTTTAGCAATGGCAGTGAAAACCCCAGGGTCAGAAATGATGCACAATTTGATGTTTAGCAGTCAAACTCCAGGAACAGAAATGATGGACAATTTGATGTTTAGCAGTCAGAACTCCGGGAACAGAAATGATGCACAATTCGATGTTTAGCAGTAAAAACTCCAGGAACACAAAAAACTTCAGGAACAGAAATGATGCACAATCGAAGTTTTGCAGTCAAATCACCAGGAACAGAAATGATGCCCAAGTCGAAGTCTAGTAGTCAAAACTACAGGAACAGAAATGGTTCCCAATTCTAGGTTTAGCAGTCAAAACTCCGAGCAGAAGAGACAGTGCACAGTTCCAAGTTTAGCACTAGCAGTAAAAACTCCAAAGAGAGGAGACAGTGCACAGTCCCAAGTTTAGCACTAGCAGTAAAAACTCCAAAGAGAGGAGACAGTGCACAGTCCCAAGTTTAGCACTAAGAATAAAAACTCCAAAGAAACTTCCAACGCCTTCTTAATCACCAGACTTTCTCTGATCACAGAGGCCTCAAGTCAGTGACAACTCAGTCTTCAGCAGCACTTCATTTAATTAGGACGAAAACCTTTTTAGGGCAACGACTGTGTCTGGGAAGTTTGTTAGTTAGTTAGTAACTGAATGTTAATGTCCTGCCAATCGCACAGTCACCCCAGGACGACCAAACTCTGTCAAAAGAAAATGCATATTTCACAACCCGTCTCAGACCCTTTCTCGGGTCAAATCCACAATCAGTCCGTACACAACTATGAAACAAAACCGACATACACATCAAATAAAACTGTCGAAGATGTTGCCCTTGTCCAAAACAAAAACAAAAAAGTATACAAGACTAGGACATGCTGGTACCGTCGACCAGATTTATCGATACCAGATTAAAGCTAAAAATGGCCAACAGACCTTTCCTCTCAGTCAACCTGAACAAATGTTAAAACCAAAATAATCTTCATTGGGTGGTGGTGGTGGAAATAGCGTCAGCGACAACGATGAAACACAAATTTACTCGAGTAAAAAACAATCGTATTGTGGACACACTGTATGTCCACACCAATATTCAAACTCGAAATTTTGAGATCATTGGAGAAAAAGAAATGAGACTTTTTTCCTGTCCGCTTCTCTGCTAAACCTTTTAAATCCGTTATTCTTGCCACACTTTTAAAGCGTCATTAACCAGTCTTTCTCTGACAAAGTCGCACGTGCTACAAAGCTGGAATAGCGACAAGAGGATCCAAAACAAAACACCCAAAATATATTCAAATCGAGAGAGAAAAAAAAAATCAAAAATATCTAGACTCTCTCTCTCTCTCTCTCTCTCACACACACACACACACACACACACACACACACACACACACACACACACACACACACACACACACACACACACACACACACACACACACACACACACACACACACACACACACACACACACACACGGTCCCAGCTTCGTTTTCACAGCGACAGGAAGTAAACGATCCCATCCATCCAGCCAAGAGATGCAGCGCGAGGGAAGAAGAAAAGACTAGAGAAACCGACACACCCACACATGGAGAGTCTTCTCTGGTGTGGTCTATAGAAAGACAAGTCCGGCTCGACAGCCACTGAACTTAGCGCACCGGCCTGCAGTGTTCAGCACGCAGACACTAACACCAACAGGTCTCCAGGTTTCCGTGGCGGCAGCGACCAAACTACGAGGATGCAAACGCTGAGCAAGCACGCCAGTGATCACAGCTAGCGACTCTAACCCCCTCCACCCCCCCACCCCCACCTCCCTTACTCGCGTCCTGGAGATGGCCGGGGCAGTCCGCACGACGACGACGACGGCGACGGCAGGCGTGTCCCCCGGGGGACGGGGGGCAATCCGGGGGGTGTGGAGTATGTCTCAGGACGGGGGGTAAGTTACGGACGGGGGTGCACAAGGTGGCCCGTCTGATGAACCGGGCCAGGAGGCGTCTTATAGCACAGGCACCTCGCGTTTACTGTTTAGCGTGTGTGTGTGGTGTGTGCGTGAGTGAGTAAGCTCCTGCGTGCGTGCGCGCCTGTGTGTGCGTGTGTGTGGTGTGCGTGTTCGCGTCTATGTGTGTGTGCGTGCGTGAGTGAGTAAGCTCCTGCGTGCGTGCGTGCGTGCGTGCCTATGTGTGTGTGTGTGCGCGCGCGCGCGTTAAAAGTGATCTTCAAGTTGGATTCAGTTGGATCTTCACTACTACAGCAGGGACCTGCTACACATATGAAACACTTCGGTGTGTACCAAGCAGTGAACAAT
The DNA here is from genome assembly GCA_018857735.1 of Alviniconcha marisindica. Taxonomy (NCBI): domain Eukaryota; kingdom Metazoa; phylum Mollusca; class Gastropoda; family Provannidae; genus Alviniconcha; species Alviniconcha marisindica. Next base: position 781,671 of record JABMCL010003339.1, read on the forward strand.
CTAGATCTGGAAGTTTTCACCATCACTGCAGTTAAAATAGAACACTTCTGAAACTCTTCGGTATCAAAACAATGAACTAGGAAACACCTGGAACTCTTCACAATAATAACAGTGAACTGGGACATATCTGAAACTGTTCATTATAAATAATTATAAAAGTGAACTGGGACGCATCTGAAACTGTTCACCATAATAACAGTGAACTGGGAGGCATCTAAAACTGTTCACTATAATAACAGTGAACTGGGACACACCTGGAACTCTTCAGTATCACAACAGTGAACTGGGACACACCTGGAATTCTTCAGTATCATAACAGTGAACTGGGGCACACCTGAACTCTTCACTATAATAACAAAGAACTGGGACGCACCTGGAACTCTTCACCATCATAACAGTGAGCTGGTTCACTATCATACAGATAGATCTAGCTCTTTACTATCGTAACAGTGAACTGGTTCACTACCACACAGATAGACCTAGATCTTCATTATCATAACAGTAGACTGGGACACACCTGGAAGCCGTCACTATCATAGCAGCGAGCTGATTCACTACCATACCTATAGACCTAGCTCTTCACTATCACAACAGTGAACTGGGATGCACCCGGAACCCTCCTCCACCACAACAGTGGAGACTGCAACTAACGGGGGTGAGGTGCCTGTGGTTTCACAATCGATGCCTCAGAGCTGCCCCGCCTTTTCGTCGTCCTCGTCGCCCGCCCAGTCCGTCCTTTTTGAAATTTACCTTACTTCGGGGACTCCATCCGCTGCATGGAACCCGATAAGATCAATGGAAAACGTCTTATGCTCTCAGGAGAAAACATCATCCCATGGTATTTGGACGCTAAGCGGATGCAAGGCCTTTTGCAATATCAGTTTCTCTCAACCCCGGATAGCTACACGTACCGTACTTCAGGCCTGCGCCCCGAAACTGCAGTGCCTACAACCACGCTTTTAATGGAGTGCCATGTTCTTCCTGGAGAAAGGAATAGGCTGGGGGATGGGAAGGGGGGAGGGGCAACGGTGGTGGTGAGGGGCTGGGGTTGTTATTTCTTGGATTTAACGCCACATGGTCACCTCAGGACGAATCACACATTCAAAATTCTTTTACGCCAGTTCAAAGCACAAGTCACTAGCCGTAAGTTTGTCAGATTCACTGTTACAACATCAAAAACCATCTATCATCCATCTATCTATCAGTGCACACTAAACACATATTTTGTTGTTGCTGTTGTTGTTGTTGTTTTGGTGGGTCAAAAACCAATTTCCATTCCACTCCTTGGGTACCTATTTATATTCCGTAGGCACCACAGGAACCTGCTTAAATCGCTTGTGATTATGAGCAGGATGACCAATTTTATTCCGAGTGCCCACACGGGAAATAGCGTTAGCTATAACACAGCGAAAAGGTAGAGAGAGGATTTGAAAAAATGAAGGTGAATGGACCGGGAAGGTAGAAATTACCGACAAAGAAAAAATTCCTGGCAGTAGGCGAAGCATGCTTGGCTATATTCTGACCTCCTCAAGGCTAAAAAGTGAGAACATTCGTCAGCTCTCAGTTTTCAACAGAGGGGACCTGAATTTCTGCGTCCGCAATACCCCACTGCCGGAAGGGGGGGGGGAGGGGGGGGAGAGACAGGGAAAGGGGGGTGGGGTCCTTATCCAAACTATGTGGCCGTCATTAGGAGACAGGTGAAAAACGACGCCCTGGGGAAAGCGCGCTCCGAAGCTGACGCAAAATGGCCAGAAGCAAATCCACACCAGGCTTGTAGCAGTTCGAAGACTGAGCTAGGTTACATAATTATGGCTTTTGACGGTCGATGAACACCCTGGTTCGGGCTAGTACATCAGGGAGCACGCTGACACCAGCAAAGACATCAGGGAGAAGACTGACACCAGCAAAGACATCAGGGAGAAGACTGACACCAGCAAGGACATCAGGGAGCTCACTGACACCAGCAAGGACATCAGGGAGCACACTGACACCAGGAAGGACATCAGGGAGCTCACTGACACCAGCAAGCACATCAGGGAGCACACTGACACCAGCAAGGACATCAGGGAGCACACAGACACCAGCAAGGACATCAGGGAGCTCACTGACACCAGCAAGGACATCAGGGAGCTCACTGACACCAGCAAGGACATCAGGGAGCTCACTGACACCAGCATGGACATCAGGGAGCTCACTGACACCAGCAAGGACATCAGGGAGCTCACTGACACAAGCAAGGACATCAGGGCTACGTTATAACATGTCATGCGCTGCATAGTTATGTGGGGCATATCTTCAGCCATGATAATGATAAGCTCCATACATAACAGCCCCCCCCCCCTCCCCCCCCCCCCCCCCACCCACACCCCCACCCACCCTGAAATGGAGATAAATCATCCGAAGACGGCGTGTGGCTGCCCATGTGGTGGGGTAGTAAGAAAACAGTCACACATGCGATCCCGCCATCCTATGGAATGCATTTATCAGTGTAAAATGGCACAAGTCGGGTGACACCCCAGAGGGTTCAACTTGAAAACGCGACAACACCAACAACGGTCGATGAGTCTTGCAGCACAGTACTACAATCATCTAACAATGATAACAAACGCCTCCGGATAATCAGCTCTATGACCTCCATTCCCCGAAAGAAAGAAAAAAGAAAAGAAAAAAGAAGAAGGAAAGAGCGACGTTGCTGTTATAAACTGTCATCACACTGAGTTGAAATGCATCATTCTTCAACTTTAATCAGAGTCGCAAACACCTCTTCAACTTACTTCCTTGCCCCATAGTTCCCATCACTTTATTGATTAATTATAAATCACATAATGTACTTATGCTATATATATATATTCACTTTCATACTAACCTAAACGCGCGCGCGCGCACGCGCACTCACACACACACACACACACACACACACACACACACACACACACACACACACACACACACACCAAACAAACAAAAACAAACAAACAAGCACAAACATGACAATGAAAATAATTTATAGGCGGGAAGAAGAAAAAAGTACCAACAGCACGTAATAAGACCCACCAGACTCGTTTATAAGCTGAACTGTGGATGGGAAAAGGATCAAGTGGTGGTCTTGCCGTTCTAGAGACTGCCTGGACCTGTCCACAAACGGTCGTTTTTACTTTGCCACTAAACTTAACCCCCGCCACTAAATTACCCCCCCACCCCCCCCCCCCCCACCTCCTAACTCCACCACCCCTCACCCCACCCCGATGACGAAGGAAACGGCTGACAGCGGAGGGAAAGTGCACGGCCCGGATTGAAGACCACTTAGACTCTCCCTTCCGTTCAACAAAC
>JABMCL010003339.1:792500-817500 GCA_018857735.1 Alviniconcha marisindica
AATCAGGGAGTTTTCTAAGGAAAATCACTCGTGTTTCAAGATTTGTCTTTTCGTGAAGCAAGAACTGTTCGTGAGACCGCGTAATTAGACATCTAAAGGGCCACTTTCTTGTCGCCTGTGTCCCCGTAACGAGTTCCATTGCACATGTCGTGATCAGGCGAACAGGTCCTTCACCACAGCCCTAGGGCCGCTTGTGTTAAACGGTGCACTCACTTGGAATGAGGTTATGACATTGCCGCATTACGTACTGCACTAAACGTAGGAACACAACGTACAGGGGGCAATGTACTGACCACATAACTTACAACAGGCATGTATAGACTATCCAACTAACTTGGGGAGCTTGGGGGGGGGGGTGGGGGGGGGGGGCAACGTACAGACTACATAACTTACAGCGGGCAATGTACAGATTATATAACTTACATCTGGCAATGTACAGATACACAACTTACACCGGGCAATGTACAGATACATAACTTACAGCGGGTAATGTATACTCTACTTACAGAAGGCAATGTATATAGACTACATAACTTACAGCGAGCAATGTATAGACTGCATAACTTACAACAGCCAATGTATAGACTGCTAACTTACAGCAAGTAATGTACAAACTACATATTTACAGCAAGCAATGTCTAAAGACTACGTAACTTACAGACCACAGACCACGTAACAAGGTAAATTACTGACCACGTAACTTACAGACCAAGTAACATTCAGCGTGCAATACAAATCACACAGTGCAGACAAATCCAGATCACAGCTTACAGCGGGAAATACAGACAGTCAATTTAGACAGCCTGATTTACAGCAGTCACCAATGGTCACATAGCTCACAGCGGGCAATACCGACCACATCATCTACAGTGGGCATTATACATCGCATAACATCCCACGGGCAACAACGACCAAATAGCGGGCAATACCGACCACATAACATACAACGGGCAATATAGACCGTATGATCTACAGTGGGCATTTGCATCACATAACATCCCACGGGCAACAAAGACCACACGATTCACAGCGCGCAATACAGATCACATAACTTCCTGCGGAAAATACACACCACGCAATTGACAGGGGGCAATATAGACCTCGTAACTTACCGCAGCCACTACAGACGACATCAATTCCGGTGGCCAATACAGACAACGCCTGCCAGGCTGATTTAGTGTGGTCATGCAGAGACACAGTACCGTCTCCGGTGTGGCTGCCAATGAAGCCGACACCCAAGTGTTAGCGTGACAACACGCGGCCATCCTCCGCTTTGTGGATGCACAGACGCCTCAGACAAGTAGGTCAGTGGTGTTAGTTCCGCACAACCACTCAACTCCGACGGTCATCAAAGTGACTTGCAAGCAAAAATCCCGCTCTTTATGACATACCTCACTTAATGCTGAAAGAGGACTAGCGGAATAAATGAAGATGAATGAACTGGAAAGGCAGAAATTAGAAGGGCCGGATTCCTGACAGCAGGTGAATCATACTTGGCTATATATACTCTGACCTACTACTGATAGCTCCTAGGTTCTCGGCAGAGGGAGTTCATCTTAATTTCTGCGTCTTCGGTACCCCTGCGATGGGACGTCGGGGCGTGCGTTGCCCTGAAACTTCAACGGAGCAAAAGACTAGCTGATTACGAGCAAAACCTTCAAAACCAGTACTGGCGCACGTTCACTGATGTCCAGATACGTCAGCTGCAATCCCATGTGTCAATTAAACCACAATCGTCTGAATGCTGAATCAGACTCAACTCATTATGCATCCCACCAGTTAACGCAGCGCATTTCCATTAGTAACGTATATCTATTTTATTTAAATAATACTTGTGGTATCAGAATGAACCACGCGCTCTTAGGCTGTGAATCTCTAATACAGGGAAATTTTATTTCTTTGTTGTTTGTTATTCAGGTGTGTCGCTCACGTTTTCTTTGAATGGAATAAAGAAGTACTTGATTTGACTTGACTTGGTGGTCAGACCGAAAGCTTCGGTGGAAAGCGGTGGGGTCAATATGGTGCTCAGCGCCAAACTCTCTAAACTTTTGCCGTGCCGAAGTCTACCTAACTGGACACAGCGCTCAAAACACCGCTACGTGTACCCCAGAAAAGTTGTAGACTGCTGGTACACTGTTCTTGCACATTTCTACAACAGCACAGAGAACACACATGAGGTGGTCAATTCCACATACAATGCTACATCAGGCACCACTCTGATGCTATCAGCGCACTCACAGAAACAGTAATAACTCACTGATGTTATTCAGGTGTGAAGGGTACAGACGTCACTCGGGTACTAAAGGTCCGAACTGAACCTGGGTCGAAACAATAATAACTCACTGATGTCATTCAGGTGTGAAGGGTACAGACGTCACTCGGGTACTAGAGGTCCGAACTGAACCAGGATCATACTTATGCAGCACTCTTGCCTGCGCATCACACTGACTTCTCAGCGCTGTCGATCACAAAAACTGTACCGCTGTCACAGGAGACTAACGTCAGGAGCAGCAACTAGAATTTGCAGTCATAATTCATATGAACAAAGCCCACGAGAATGCAGTTTGATTACCTTTAAATATACCGCAGCCAGTCAATCTTCCATTTTTATATATTTCTTTTTCTTTCCCTTCTTCTTGCTCTTTCAGACTTGCTCTACACTAAAACTCGCATGGTCAGCGTTGACTGAAAACATGGCAGGGTTGTTCACTCAGGTTGATTAATGAATTGTTCTCCTCAGCTCGCGCGCGCTTACACGTGTGTGTGTGTGTGTGTGTGTGTGTGTGTGTGTGTGTGTGTGTGTGTGTGTGTGTGTGTGTGTGTGTGTGTGTGTGTGTGTGTGTGTGTGTGTGTGTGGTGAACTAGTGTGTGTGTATGTGTGTGTGTGTGTGTGTGGTTGTGTGGTGTGTGAGTGAAATGTGTGTGTGTGTGTGTGTGTGTGTGTGTGTGTGTGTGTGTGTGTGTGTGTGTGTGTGTGTGTGTGTGTGTGTGTGTGTGTGTGTGAGAGAGAGAGAGAGGTGTGTGTGTGGTGTGAGAGAGAGAGAGAGAGAGAGAGAGAGAGAGAGAGAGAGAGAGAGAGAGAGAGAGAGAGAGAGAGAGAGAGAGAGAGAGAAATAATCGAGAAGCCAGAAGCTGCAACCCAGAGAGGTGGGGGGGGGGTGGAAGAGCGGGTGGTGGTGGGGGGAGGGGGCTAAAAACAAACAAACAACTTATCTAACTCATTTGATAATAAGAAATTGTGCGATGGTCCAACAGTCTGAACAATCGATAAATCAATTAATAACGTACTGCTGATGATGACCATATTGGCGATGATAACAGCAACGACGAAGATAATGCAAAGATAAATGAATGGCTAATGGACAATAAAAGACACGCACTCCCTTCTAGTTCCTTTTTTGTTTGCTGATCTTTGTTTCTGAATACAGCAGCGATCGGTACGCACATACAGACTGTATCCAAGATGAAACTCTCTCTCTCTCTGCTCATACAATGTTTTTGATTGTCCATATTTTCATGAATGTAAATAAACTTTGCTAAAACCAAGATGAAACCCCAGCAACCCACCCTATCTGCTGCGAACTACATTTTCCTGTGGGAACACTTGTACACTGTCGACAAACTCCAAGCATTGGTTTACGACAAAACTGGTTACGTCATTGGGCTCCAAAAACTGTCATCTAACAGACAGTTTTTTCGTTGTTGTTCAAATAGCAGTAAGTTTTTAACAGACAACTCAGATTGTATCATGTTTCTTTTATAACCGTCCATATTGCTTACGTCATCACAAATAAAACGAAAATCATTCGAATCGAGACGAACTCTTTTTTCTTTTTCTTTTTTTATTCGGGGTGGACCCGCCTCATGTTTTACGTGCGTGCTTCGACACCATGTTGTTTCCACAGTACCCAAACCTTTCGGAGGGCGCTGAGAGCGTCAGTGCAGATAGACAGATACGCAGAGATAAAGAGTGCCCCTTTAGTGGCGTAACCAATACTGGCAGAATTTGGAGGAAGGTGCCGGAATGCTGGGCTTGGAGTGTGTGTTGTCGAAAGATTGCAGCGGACATGGAGTCGCACTTTGCAACCTGATACCATCACAGATTTTGCCCTACGGGGAAAAAGTCTTTACTGCCATCAACGACTGAACGTACACTGCGCGGAGAAGCGAACCTTCGGTCCAGCCAGGGACAATGATCTCCACCAAAGCCGGCTGATTCCTTTTCACATCGTAAGCAAACAACAATTATCCAAGCGATGTCTGACAGTCAGTAATGGGGTAATTTCCGATCGAAAGCCGAGCCATACTTACTGCACATAATGGCTGCACTAATGATAGCACAGTGAACAGGAACCAATCCTAGAGGACCCGATGCGCTGTACAAATCGACGACTGACTGACGGACTGATGACTATCATCTCCAGGGACAGCCAACTAGGTGTCGATCGAGGAACCCGTTTCATTCATTTTCAACAACAGTATATACTGACATCTGGGCGGGTAACGGCTACTGTTGGTACGTTTTAACTGGCACTTAACAAGAACAAGAACAACAATAATAATAATAACTTAGCGATGTACCGCTTCCTCCCCTCTCTCCCTGCAAAACTAGCCCCCTCCTCCTTCATGCACAAACAGGGGAGTTAATTAGGGCTCCATTAAGGCTCGAAATCAAAACTCACTTTCAGCACATCTTCTGTCTTTAGAATTTAGATTGTGCACGTGATACCGGCTCTGTTTGCCGAGATCCTCGGACGTTACATGATGACGTTAAGCTCCGTCCTGCGGTGAACCCGAAACTAGGTTATCATGCACTCCAGTCAACCGTTGTAAGCTGAAGAGTGTCAAACCACTTCATTCAATTTCATTATTTATTTACCTTGTTGGGCTTTAACAGTCGAGTGCGTAAACATACAGGACGCAAGGCTTCTAACCTCCACCCCCCCCCCCCCACACACACACCCCACCCCAGCATCGGAGATCAACGGGGTGGGTCTTCACGTGAAGGCTGTTTGCGAGGTCTTCAATTAATTGAGCACAGAAGCCGCGCTTCTCCGCCGCTCATAAATTAATGGAGTCAGCAAATCGATGTGACGCCGGGTCTTTAGCCTGCCTGGGTCACGGGCAAACACGGCCAGCGCTGCTGCCGATCCTTGTGGAAAGCCAATGCGTTTTCTCCCACCCCCAAGAGGCTACGGCGGCTAAATGGTTTGTGGTGATCGCGTCGGAGGCTCCTCGCTGCTGCTTACGTGATGATTAGGCGACGGATCCCGCCCTGTCTCTCTCTCCCCCCCCCCCCTTCCGCCCCGGCGGTGGGATACCGCGGACGCAGAAATCACTGTGCTCCGTCAAATAAAACTACCTAATGGCTTCTTATCTAACGCTCGCCTGCCCCTTTTCCGTCATTACGAACGAAATTATGCCCAAGAAAGATTCTTCAGACGATTGTGATATTAAACAAAACAAAAACAAATCCGAAATGTCATTACTTTTCACATCTAAAGGTGTTTAATGTCTTTTCTTTGACACACGGAGCAAAATGTAAGAGCATTTTGCACACACACACACACACACACACACACACACACACACACACACACACACACACCACACACACACACACACACACACACACACACACACACACACACACACTACTGCTACTACTACTACTAATAATAATAACATAACAAAAACTATATCTACAACGAACGTCTTTTTTCTTTTTTTTCTTCCCAAAACCAATCCTCTGCCGCGTAATCTCGAAGAGCACGTGCAGTACGTAATGTGCAATAAACCAGCGGCAATCCCCAGCGAGCTAGGTTATCGCGCAGCAGTGGTGAGAAGCAGACAAACCGCCCTAGACTAGCACCCGAGCTACCCCGTGTTCGCCAATCCCCTACAGCGGAAACGTGCAAACCGGCGGGTAGTCTACCCGTAACACAACATTCTGAACCCAATGCCTCGTAAAACCACCCTCATTAAAATGACGCCTTGAACGGAAAACTAAAACTAAAACTAAATAAAGAATCAACTCCAAATCTGATCACAGCCCATAGGAATACTAAAATTTTGAAAGACGAGTTAGTTAGTAATTGGATTTGAACATCCTGACAATGGCTAAATCACTGGCAGCAGGCGAAGCTATATTATAACCAGTAATTCTGACAACTGGATTCCCAACAGCGGGAACCTTTTACAATGATAATAACAGTATCTGCATCTCAAAGCCCCCCCCCCCCCTCCCCTCCGCGGGTCAATGTTCAATTTTATTCATAGAACACATTGCAATATTTTCTCTCTTCCCCCCCTCCCCCGCCCCCTCTCGCGCTCGCCCTCCCCCCATCCTTCCGCCCCTCTCTCTCTCTTACACACACACACGCGCACACACACACACACACACAATCTGTTGCACACAACGCAATTCAATTATTTTTAATCGATTCACCTTAATTTTCCCAGCAAATACGACCTGATTTCGATTTACTTCATTCACCCAAAAAACTCCCTGTCCAATTCTCTTCTTTTCAGACACATTTCACTGAAAGCACACTGCAAAATAAACATGTACGGCTGAAGAAAAAAGTGCTTCACACGCAATATTATGTGAGTTCAGTTCAGTTTCAGATGCTATCTATGGTGTCGGGAAAGCCCAAATGCGCTCCGCCCCGTCTCTCCGAGTTTTTCCCGGTGTTACTTTTGAAACAGTTCCAATGTAGATATGACTAAAGATTATGGTTCTACGCCTCACTCCTCCAGGCGATCGATGGCATAATGTCTTTGTCTTTGAGATCGCAGGTAGTGTCTCAAGCTCCTCAACACTTCAAATATTCTTCTGTAAGTGTTCCCAGACAGTCGTGGCTGCGGGCCTTTGGTCTGGGATTCGCACAGCTCTTTACGTTTATACACCCACGAATCCACCGATCACTGAAAGCTACTTGAATTTCACTCACAGACCCTCGCTGACTGGATCGTGGGACATGACTGCATTTCTTCAGCACAAAGAGGCCAAACCACCACCACATGCCTCTAACCTCCAATAACCTCATCATTACATGCCTCCAACGCCCAATAACCTTATCATCACATGCTCCTTGCCTTCAGTAACCTCATCATCACTTGCCCCCTACCGTCAGTAACCTTATCACATGCCTCTAACCTCATGACATGCTCCTTGTTTTCACTAACCTCATTATTGCATCCCTACATACCTCTAACCTCCAATAACCTCCTCATCACATGCCCCTTGCCTTCACTAACCTCATTATTGCATCCCTACATACCTCTAACCTCCAATAACCTCCTCATCACATGCCCCTTGCCTTCACTAACCTCATTATTAGATGCTCTAACCTCCGATAATCTCATCACATGCCTCTAGCGTCCAATGCCCTCATCATCAAATGTATCACCATCCCGTTCCTCTAATAACTCATCACATGCCCCTTGCCTTCACTAACCTCATCGTCACATGCCTCTAGCCTCCAGTAACCTCATCATCACATGCCCCTTGCTTTCGGTTAACAGTTTTATATCACAGTTACACCTCCGGTTACTAACAAATTCCCCGTAACGAATGAGCATACTTCACACTCCTGATAAACAGGGTTTCCACACGGAACGAGTATATTGCATACTTCCGGTAAATAATTTCCCCCATAACGAATGAGTATGCTTCCGATAAGCACGTTTCCACGAACGAATGGTTCCCCCGCAGAGAATGAGTATACTTCATGCTTCTAGTAAACAGGTTTCTCACAAAGGAGCAGCCTCATACTTCCAGTCAAGAAATTTCCCACAGTGGACGAATATACTTCCGGGAAACAGGCCTCACAGACCGAATGGTTTCTCTGCAACGAATGAGTATACTTCATACTTCTAGTAAACATGTTTTCCACGACGAAGGGGTATACTTGCAGTCAACAGGTTCCCAACAATAAATGAGTATACTTCCGGTAAACACGTTTCCCAGAGCGAATGGTTTCCCCACAACGAAGGAGTATCCTTCCGGTCAACAAGTTCCAAAACAACAAATGAGCATACTTTCATAACACAGAGCGAATGGTTTCCCAACAACGAATGGATACTCATCCATCCGGTCAACAGTCTCCGAACAACAAATGAGCATACTTTCGGTACACACGTTTCCCAGAGCAAATGGTTTCCACCACAACAAAGGAGTATACTTCCGGTCAACAAATTCCCAACGATAAAGGAGCATCCTCCAGGCAAACAAGGTTTTTCACAATAATGGGAACAAATGGGTTTCCCTCCAGTAAACAAGTGCTCCCACAATGAATGAGTATCTTCTCTGTTTAACAAACAAACAGAAGAAAACAAAAATTCCCACTGCACAAATAACATACCTCCGGTAAACGCCTTTCCCACGGCCAACGATCACAGCACTTTGGTGAAGAGGAGAAAGCTAAACTCCCGAATAGTTCAGGACGGAGATAGGGCGGGTATGAGTGGGGAGCGCAGCGCTATCAGGCTAGCGAAGGCAGAAAGGTGTGATATAAGGCAGACTTGTTCCAGAGGAGGCGGAACCGGGGTGAGACTCCACCCGACTGATCCCTCTCCGGGTCCGAGGTGCGCGGTACCCAGTGGAGAACTTGCCGATAGCATGGTGCCAGCACGGGCGATAGGTCACGGTGATTCAGTGCCCGTGTCCTTCAACACACCTGGACAGGTGAGGAGGCGTCACTCCGTGGTGTGCTTACCACGAGAGACAGAGAGAGAGAGACAGAGAGAGACAGAGACAGAGGGGTGCGGGGGAGGGGGGAGTTGTGGGGTGTGGAGGCGGGAGCAGAGTGGCGATGTTTGTGCGTGTATACACGCAGGCAATGGCGTGTCTGTAGGTGCATGTGGTGTGCGTGCGCGCGCGCGAGAGAGAGAGAGAGAGAGAGAGAGAGGGAGAGGGAGAGGGATGCAAGTTATGCACACCCAATTTTGCATATATATTTGTTATGAATTGATCAAGCGGCAACAGCTGAGGTTATGGAGATTATAATATTCTCTCGCTTTCAGCTGATTTTCGTCTTCTCAAGAAGTACAAACGATAAGACCAAGGACATAAACCCAAGGCAAACCTGGAACCGGCCAAGCGATTCAGTCGGGACGTAATCGCACAGTAGCCAAACCACCTTAATATCTTTTCTCTCCTCTCATCATCGCACAGTACTCTAACTCCTCCTCTACTTCTCTCTCTCTCTCTCATCACTCTGCTACTATCTTTCTCTCTTTCTCACTATGCTACTCACTGCTCGACTATCTTTCTCTCTCTCTCTCTTTCTCACTATGCTACTATCTTTGAATATTAAAGTTTCGACTTCGAGATTGAGTTCTCTGCGTGTGTGCGACTAAGCAACTCCGCGTGTACATCTCTCTCTCTCTCTCTCTCTCTCTGCTACTATCTTTCTCTCTCTCACTATGTTACTATCTTTGAGTATTAAAGGTTTCGACTTCGAGATCGAGTTCTCTGCGTGTGTGCGAGTGTAGCACCAAATTTGATTACCGCTACCCCCTTCTCTATGTGCGTGCATGTGTACGTATGTATGTGTATATCATGTTTTTGCACGCAATGAGATTTCCACAAATATCTATAATAATAAGCTGTGTGCGGAGATGGCGGTGTAGATCACACAGTGGCGTGATTGCACGTGCGGCGTCAGGGGAAGCCAGACACTCCGCTTACTGGCCGCGCTGCAATTGATGACAGGGTGTCTTGAAGGATGCCACACGCAAGCCCGAACCCTAACTTAGCTGAAGTGGATTTCTCAACAAATCAAAGCCATTGCTGCCAGCACATAACACTTGTGCCGTACTTTTTTCTTCAGCATTCTGTTGAGACCCCCCCCCCCCCTTCCCCCCAACCCTAAAAGAAGAAAAAGAAAAGAAAAAAGATAGCCACGTCTCTCCTCTCTCTCTCTCTCTCTCTCTCTCTCTCTCTCTCTCTCTCTCTCAACCCTAAAAGAAAAAAAGAAAAAAGGTAGGTCACACGTCTCTCTCTCAACCCTAAAAGAAAAAAGATAAGCCACACGTCTCTCTCCCCCCCTCTCTCTCCCTCCCCCCCCCCTATCTCTCTCTCTCCCCCCCCCCCCCCCCTCGCTAAGGGGTAGAAAGGATGGACAGAGGAGAAAGAGGGCATAAAGGTGGATGGAGACAAAGCAGAAGTTAGTTTTGGGATGGTATCGTACCGTCAACGGAGGACGCGACGGTAACGTTAAATACTCTAGATACTGGTAAAACATTACAGAAGTATACAACCTAATGTGCTTTATACAGCTGGCTCTCTATACCTCTATATTTTGTTTCTAATCAATCTGATTAAATATTGCCTTTTAGGTTTTATGTATATAGTTTTGCGGACCTTGTAAAGCGTGGTGTGCTCACCCTCATCGGTGAAATATGGGGTTATAAAAATAATGACCGTTATTATTATTATACTCTTTCCCCCCCCCCAACCCACACAATATCTATATACCACTCGCTTTCCCTTCTCAGCCCCCCCCCCACCCCCCCATCCCCTCCACCCCCGGCGACTAATCACCAGTGAAAATGCCAGCAGCCAGAGAGAGACAGAGGGAAAAAGAAAAAGAAAATACATACAGCTTTCAGTGTTTGTGAGACGATTGGAATAGCTCAGAGGAGGCAGATGTAACGAGACAGAACTGCACAGAAGTTTTAAACTCTGACAGGTAACTGCAGCGTCGGATGTGCGGAGGAAGTTTGTTCTAAACAAGGGGAGCCTGAACAGAGAACTGCCTGTAACCGAAGCCCATCTCGCACAGGAAGGATATGTTTCATCCGAACTGGAACGGAGAGTTCGAGGTGTGGTGTGCACGGCGAGACAGGACGACAGGTATATGTGGCAGGGTTACGCACATACCATCAAGGAAACGACAAGCCAAGGAGGCTATTTTGAAAATTATCCTGTCTTTGACTGGCAGCCAGTGAAGTGTTTCGAGAAGTGGTCTAGCTTTTGCGAACAAGAACTTAGAAGGAGAAGGAGAAGAAAAGTGTGGAAGAACTTTGGAGAAGGAGGACAAAATAAGAAGTGGATGGAAGAGAATTTTAAGAAGAAGATGGTGATGAAAGGAGCGAATGAGAACAAGAAAGAAAAGAAGGGGGCGGGAGGGGGGGGGGGGGGTTGAGGACGCGGGAGGGGGGGGGGGGGGGCACAGATGGAGGAAACCATCAACAGAAAACGCATCATGACATCGACCGACAGGAATCGTTTCCACACTTTCGCAAACTAATTCGAGTCTTACAATTTTTCTCTTTCGCTGCTACGCTAGAGGATGAACGTGTGCTTGCCAGCAAAGAAAGCAAAAATTGCTAGAAAACGAATCAGAGGACAACTTTTCCAAACAAATCACTTTCATTACTGAATCTGTTTGATGTCAGATGAGTCTGTTCTTTTGTCTGAACATGCTAAAACCGCTGAAGCTGTTTGATGTCAGCTGATTCTGTTCTTTTGTCTGAACATGCTGAAATCATCCTTAGACAAATTTTGAGTGTCTGTTAAACCTTTGTAACCTTTCTCTTTACATTTTCGGTTGTTGATTGCATTGTTTCGTGTTCACTATTTTCTTGAGGCAGTTGCAAAGCGCATGGAGCTGCTTCCGAACTTGCGCCAAAGAAAATTAACTGAATCTGAGGAGCAGCAGTAGTAGTGGTAGCAGTAGCAGCACCAGCAGTAGCTGTAGTAGTAGTAGTAGTAGTAGTAGCAGGAGCAGCATCAGTAGTAATAGCAGTGGTAATAGTAGTAGAAATAGTAGAAGTGACAGCGGTGGTGGTAACACGAATTGAGAGAGAGAGGGGGGGGGGGGGGGGAGAAGGGGGAGAGAGAAAAAACGCAGAAAATGGTGTGTGTGTGTGTGTGTGTGTGTGTATGGGGGGGGGGGGGGGGCGGGGAGAGAGAGAGAGAGAGAGAGAGAGAGAGACAGACAGACAGAGAGACAGACAGACAGACAGACAGACAGACAGACAGACAGACAGAGACAGACAGAGAGGCAGAGACAGAGAAAATGGGGGTGGGGGAGACAAGGACAGAAAGAGACAGACAGAGAAAAAGAGAGAGTTCTAGAAAACTTTCAAATTTCGACTCATCTCAACCGAAATGCCTGCCTCGTTAAATAATCTCCTCGTGTCAGTCATCTAGCCTTCCTCCGTCATTTCCCCGTCACCAAGAATCCATTTGCCAGTCAACAGGAGACTGCATGTCGTCTGCGATTCAAAAATGGCGAAAGGAAGCGATACAGCTTTGGATTCCCTAATGTCGATTTTCAGCGCAAATAACGACCATATATTCAAGTTAACCACGTCAAAGCACGAGTGATCCTGTATAAGAGGACGAGTTGGTGGTGGTGGTGGCGGTAGTGGTAGCGGTGGTGGCGGTGGGGGTGGGGGGTGGGGGAGGGTCGTTGTGTGCGCCTCGTATGTTGGTCGTTGGATGGACTGAGAAAAGAACCCGTTTTGTAAATTTAGTACAAGACCGGCCGATAAATTATAAGAATCAACACACAAAGGAGTTAATTAGCGCTCGATATACATAACAAATACAACAACAAATACCTGAGTAGCCTACGGTAACTCTCACCTGGCATGCGTGTAAATACAAGGTACACAACTCCAATCCTCTAAAATTATATTTCGATGAATTAAAAAAATTAAAAAAATTATACGCTCCAAACTATAGATTTCTGTTCGTTGGTCAACGCGAGTTTTAAGAAGGCTAGTTGGTACCTTTCAGTGCTATACTATTGTTTGGCAAAGGAAATCAAATAGTCATCGAATCACAAGTGACAATGTTTCGGTGTTCACGACACACCCATCACGGACAGTTTCAAGAGGATTGTAAAAACAGTGAAGTTGAATGACCCGAGGAGGCAGAAATTACAAAACTGAACCGGACTTCCCGGCCGGCAGTAGGAGATGCATAAAACATCTATACACCGACCCACAAACATCTATACACCGACCCTATAAACTATATACCGAGCAACTGTATCATTGGCGGGAGTTGCACAAGTATCATTTTTGTCACGACAAACACGAAGGTATTGTCGCGGCAAGCATAACTTTTGTCGCAAACGTATCAAAGTATCATTTTTGTTTGTCGCGACAAAAAAAAATTCTATCTTGTGGCAGCTCCCGGCAATGACACAACTCCTGGTCTAGAGGAGAGAATCGTGGAAAGGACAGGTCTGGGTCGTCAGCATAGCGGCCCGACCTCAATTTCTGCGTCCGCGTGTGGTACAAAGGGGCGTTTGCCAATCAGCAGAAGCAGGCAGCACGGCCCGAAGCCCTTTCACCGTGACAAGCGTTGCCCAGACTCATCTAACGCCTGTCGTGGTGACAGCTGTGGCGGTGGTGGTGGTGGTAGAGACTGCTGGTTTGTTGTTGTTTGTTTTTGTTGTCGTTTTTGCTTGCGAGGTGGGATGGGGGTGGGGGGTTGTAGAAACGTCTAGTTGGATAGGTCTGTGGTGGTGGTCCCTCAGCTATTGGTCTGCGGGGGAAGGGAAGGGGCTATAGGTCTCTGTGTGTGTGTGTGGGGGGGGGGGGGGGGGGGGGGGGAGGTAGAACAGGCTAGTAGGAAGCTATGGGTCTGTGGTGGTGGTGGTGGAGGGAAGGGGCTATAGGTCTGTGCCTGTGTGGGGGTAGGGGGTGGGAGGATAGAAACGGCTAGCAGGAAGCTATGGGTCTGTGGTGGTGGTGGAGGGAGGGGGCTATAGGCCTGCGGTTGGGGACGGGGAGTGGTGGGGGGTGGGGGGGGGGGTAGGTGGTAAGAAACGGCAGTAGGAAGCTATGGGTCTGTGGTGGTGGTGGAGGGAGGGGGCTATAGGCCTGCGATCGGGGACGGAGAGTGGGGGGTGGGAGGGGTGGGGGGGGGTGGTAAGAGACGGAAGTAGGAAGCTATGGGTCTGCGGTGGTGGCAGAAGTGGAGGAAATGACTGATGGTGGTGATTCTGCAGACGATGGCTGTGGTGCAGGAGACACGTGGTGAGAAGCTATGGGTCTGCAGTGGTGCCGGTGATGGCAGATACGGTGATGGTAGTTGTGCCGGCTGGTCGGAGTAAGGAAAGGCTTTGGGTCTGCGGTGGTGAGTGTATCGGGCGATGATGATGATGGTGATGGTGATGATGATGGTGGTGACGGTGGATGTGAGGATGGTAGTTGCGATCGCCTGTAGTGATGGTGGGAGGATGGGGGAGCGATACAGCTAAGGGAGGATGGGGAATACGTTAAAGTCTGCGTGGGTGGTTTTGGTGATGGTGATGATGGAGGTATAGTGATGCTGATGTGATGTTTTGCGGTGGTGGGAGGAGGAAGGTGGTGGAGAGTCTGTGGTAAAGATGACGACGGTTGAAGAGACGACTACGATGGTGGAGACTGCGACGGATTTGGGAGGAAAGGGGGGTGGGGGGGGGGGGGGGGAGGAGGGGAAGATAAGACGTGCAGCAGAAAAGAATAAGGACAGTAGTTGCGTGCGGCAAAACCTCAAATCCCCAGAACTTCATTCCCAGCTCATCCCATTAGCTGGAGCAAAGCCCGTGAAATAACCTTCAGCTCACACCCACTGTTTATTTGCCTACCAGCTACACAGACACACCCGTGTCGGCACACGCAGCAGATGGCCAAATGAGATTCCCACCCACAGATTGTTATCTCGATCAAACAGCACGCAACAACTTCGTGGATGTACCCGCTGAGATACCACTTGTGCAACACGCCGTCTTTGATGTAATATGGCTCGCAAAACAACAGCCATGGATTTATGAACCTGGGGATGGGGTGCGGGAAAGAAAGGCACGGGATGGGGGTTTGGGGGGGGGGGGGGGGGGCTGCTTGCAAAAGTGGCTTCAACGAGCATGACAATGCTGACGAAGGTCAACAGGAAGTGGGGGTGGGGGGAGGGGGAGAGGGGTGGGTACGCTATATACTGACGAAAGTGACATCAACAAGGAGCAGAAAATGCTGACGAAAGTGACATCAGCTAGGTGTAATGTATGCATGCGTTGTTTGTTGTTTGTTTGTTTGTTTGTTTTGTTGTTGTTGTTGTTGTTTTTTTGGGGGGACGATACTGACGACAGTTAAATCAACAAAGTGGAGATACTGACGAAAATGACATGAGCAACAGGGAAAAGGAGGGATGTGGGGTGGGGGATGGGGGTGGAGGGTAGAGAGATAATACTGACATCAATAAAGAAAAGAATGATACTGACGAAAGTAACACCAATCAAAGAAGAGGAAAACGGTCACAGCAATGACACATCGACAAAGAATGAGCAGAAGAACAGTCACCACAAACACTGACACACCAACAAGGAGTGAGGAGAAGAACAGTCACCACTGACACACCAACAAAGAATGAGCAGAAGAACAGTCACCACAAACACTGACACACCAACAAGGAGTGAGGAGAAGAACAGTCACCACAACAACGACATATCGACAAGTAGTGAGGAGAACACTTGCCACAAACATTGACTCGTAGGCAAGCAGTGAGAAGAACAGTCACCACAAACACTGACACATTGACAAAGAGTGAGGAGAAGAACAGTCACCACAACAATGACACATTGACAAAGAGTGAGGAGAAGAACAGTCACCACAACAATGACACATTCAACAAGTAGTGAGGTGAAGAACCGTCACACAACAATGACACATCGACAAGGAATGAGGTGAAGAACCGTCACCACAACAATGACACATCGACAAGGAATGAGGTGAAGAACAGTTACCACAAACACTGACACGCCAACAGGAAGTGAGGTGAAGAACAGTCACCACAAACACTGACACACCAACAGGGAGTGAGGTGAACAGTCACCACAAACACTGACACACCAACAGGGAGTGAGGTGGAGAACAGTCACCACAAACACTGACACACCAACAGGGAGTGAGGTGAAGAACAGTCACCACAAACACTGACACATCAACAAGCAGAAGACAAGACAGCGCCCTGACCTTCTCGGTCTCCGTCCACAGCTTGTCCAGCTGCTCGAACTGCTGGTTGATGGCGTCCAGGGCCTCCGCCTTCTCCGGCTCGGCTGCCATCAGCTCCGCCTTCTCCTCCCGCAGGAAGTTGAACATCTCGTCCAGGTCCAGGCTGTGTGGAGACACAGGCGGCTTGTGGTTGGTCCACATGGACTCGATCAGGTGGGTCAGCGACTCCAGCTCGATCTGGGATTGTCTGCCAAGGAGAGAGGATGAAGGGAGGATTAGCCAAAGACTCCAAAGCTCCAAAGAAGGAGGGAGGATCAGACAGAGATTCCAGCTTGATCTAGGAGTGTCTGTGAAGGAGAGAAGAATGACAGAGACGAAGGGACGATTGGCCACAGACTCCAAAGAAGGAGGGAGGATCAGACAGAGACTCCAGCTTGATCTGGGATTGTCTGCGAAGGAGAAAGGATTGGCAAAATTAAAGGGACAGGATAAGTAGGACACTCTCGCTTGATCTGGGATTGTCTGTGAAGAATAGAAAAATGACAGAGATGAAGGGACGATTGGCCAGAGACTCCAAAGAAGGGAGGATCAGACAGAGACTCCAGCTTGATCTGGGATTGTCTGCGAAGAAGAGAAGGTTGACAGAGATGAAGGGAAGATTGGCCAGAGACTCCAAAGATGAACGAATGATTAGCCAGAGACTCCAGCTCTATGCTGGATTGTCTGCGAGGAGAGTGGATTGACAAAAGATGCGGGGGGGGGGGGGGGGGGTTCAGTCAAAGGCTCCAGCTCGATCTGGGATTGTCTGCGAAGGAGAGAGGATGAAGGGAGAATCAGCCAGAGACTACAAAGATGAAGGGAGGGTTTGTCAGACTCCAGATTGATCCGGGATTGTCTACGAAGGACAGAAGATTGAAATAGATGAAGGGAGGATTGGCCAGAGACTCTACACATGAAGGGAGGATCAGACAGAGACTCCAGCTCGATCTGGGATTGTCTGTGAAGGAGAGAAGATTGACACAGACGAAGGAAGGATTGGCCAGAGGCTCCAAAGATGAAGTGAGGATCAGACATAGACTCCAGATGGAGCTGGAGTCTATGTCTGATTCTCCCTTCTTCATATTTGCCAATCCACTCTCCTTCACAGACAATCCCAAATCGAGCTGGTATTGAGTCTGATCCTGATCAGACTGTCTGCAAAGGAGAGACGATTGACATGTATGAAAGGAGGATTGGCCAGCGACTCCAAAGTTGAATGAGAGATTAGCCAGACTACAGCTCGATTCTGGACTGTCTGCGAAGGAGAGTGGATTCACAAAGATTACGGGAAGATAGGCCAGGGACTCCAAAGATTAAGGGAGAATTAGCCAGAGGCTTCAGCTCGATCTGGCATTGTCTGCGAAGAAGAGAAGATTCAAAGAGATGAAGAACTGTGAAGCTGTGCATCTGACTAAAAGAGAGGGGAAGGTATTGTGCCTCTGTCTGTGAAGGAGAGAAGATTGGCAGAGGCAAAGGGACGGAAGGGAGGGAAGGTGTTATGGATCTGACTGTATGTGAAGAAGAGGATTAAGATTGACAAAGACGGAGGGAGGGGTGGTATTGTGGATCTGATTGTATGTGAAGAAGAGAAGATTGAGAGAAACGAAAAGAGGGCGGATTTTGTGGATCTGACTGTCCGTGAAGGAAAGACGATTGGCAGAGACGAAGGGAGGGAAGGTACTGTGGGTCTGACTGACTATGAAGGAGAGAAGATCAACTCAGACGAAGGATTGCGAAGCTGCAGACAAAAGGAATCAGAGTCTCCAGCTCGATCTGAGAAGTGAGGCTGTCCCTGAAGGAGAGAAGACTTACTCAGATGAATAGAGGATTAGTCATCAACTCGAGTTCAATCTGAAATGCACTGTGTGTGTGTTTGTGTGAGTGTGAGTGTGAGTGTGTGTGTGTGTGTGTGTGTGTGTGTGTGTGTGTGTGTGTGTGAGAGAGAGAGAGAGAGAGAGAGAGAGAGAGAGAGAGAGAGAGAGAGACAGACAGACAGACAGACAGACAGACAGACAGACAGACAGACAGACAGACAGACAGACAGAGAACACACAGAGAGGGACACACAGAGAGACAGAGAGAGAAGAGACAGAGAGACAAACAGAGACAGAGACAGAAAGACAGAGACAGAAAGACAGAGAGACACACAGAGAGAAACAGAGGGAGTTAGTAATTGGATTTCAACGTCCTGTCAACCACGCAGGGTCAGCTCAGGACCAGAGAAAGCGAGACAGCTGCTTTAAAAAGAAGAAAAAAGGGTCCTGACAAAATCCAATAAGACAATGTCAAGGAACAAAACAACCAACAACAACAACAAAGTGAACGAGTGAGAACTGTCAGTCGAGAAGGATTTGTCTGGGTAACAGATGAACTTTTTTGTTTCAGCAAAGAATTAGAGACAGTCGTGTCCGGAGGGGAAAAAAACAGGAAGGGAAAGAGAGAGAGAGAAGCGACCGGGGGGGTGGGGCGGTGGGGGGGGGGGGGGGGAAGAAAAGGAAGAAAAAACTGTCCTAGCCATGTAATGCAGGGAAAAACCCCACCAACAAACAGAATCATCTGCAGATAAACAGTACGCCTCACAGGAGAAGTATAAGACTACTTTCAAATTCTACTTGACATGCAGAAGGCTTGTAAAAAACAATCTTCAAATTCAAGAGCTGAACACATACGGCATACACAAAAGCACGCACACATAAAAATGACATTACTACTAATCATTTCTACTTATAAAATTAGACGTCCGAAAAGGAGACTGTTCTTTGAGCTAGGAGAGAGAGAGAGAGAGAGAGAGAGAGAGAGAGAGAGAGAGAGAGAGAGAGAAGTAGTATAACACACACACACGGAGCATGTTCAGGAGAAAGAGGCGGGGGGGGGGGGGGGGGAATTATGATGCTTGAATAACTAGGAAAAAACACAACAAAAAATCTGGAATAATTATATACAAAATTGGCAAGAGAGAGAGAGAGAGAGAGAGAGAGAGATCAGACTCGAAAACGTTATTTTACAAGGATTTAGTCTGAGTGTAGATGAGACAGAGAGAGAGAGAGGGATGGAGGTGTCCATGAACAAAGTATGGAGGGGTGTAGGGGTAAAAACGACACCTACATGCAAGCAACGAAACCCCACTCCCCAAAACATGACAGTGACAACATGAAGACGTCTAAAAAAAAAAGAAATGAGAGGACCTGAAATCAGGATAAAAAAACAACTCAAAACAAAGAAAAAGAAGAAAAGAAAGGGGGGGGGGATGGAACCAAAAAACAAAAACAAAAGTAAAAATAAAAAAAGAAGAAGAGAGACATATTCACAGAGCAGGTGAAAAACAAAACCAATCAGCAACAGTACATTCTATGTGCAACCCATCACCAGCGCACTTTCCTGAACACAATTTTCAACAACAACAAAACAAAAGACTGAACACGCCAAAATTGGACTCCACCAATCAACTTCTGCACTCTTGCACAAAGAGACAAAAATAATTATCAAAACAAAAAACAAAACAGAAGAAGAGAAGGTGGTTCACAGCAGCATTATGCAACTTGATCAGATGACCAAAAAACCAAAAAAACTAAAAACTTTATAAAATAGGTAAAAATAATAATCAGTCAAAATAAAACAGGTAAATAAATAAATAAAACTATGAACACAAGAAGACTCTTGAACCTCCCAAAACAACTTTCAACTTTGGTATTATTGTTTCCGGTGTTAAGAACCCCAACTGATCACAAATTCAAACCAACCAGGGAAGAACTGAAGAGTACATGCACCCAACATAAAAACACGGATGTATCCAACAGAACACTGGAAGAAAAACAGGGCACGACATTCAAAATCAATCTGGTCACCTTAGCAACACAAGCCAAGAGTCCCGTTTCCGGGGTCGTCTGCAAAGACAATGTCTGCAAAAATGAGTATCCCTGCCCTAGCCCTGTATTCACAGAAAGGGGTGGAAAGTCGATTTACAACTTTACTGCTTTGGCAAAAACAATGTCTGCAGAAATGAGTATTCATGTCCTAGCATTGTACTCATGGAAAGGTGAAGAAAGTCAGCTTATGACTTTACTGCTTCTAAGAAGGCAACATCTGCAAAATTGATTATCCCTGTTCTAACACTGTATCCAAAGAAAGGTGTGTGCTATATCTGACTGAATGTGTACCTATTGCTTTAGCAAAGTCAGTGTCTGCAAAATTGAGTATTATCTGTCTAGCACTGCAATTCTTGCAATGGTTGTTGTTGTTGGTCGCTTTTATATAGTGCTACTCTCTGCTCTTGAGCAGACTCACTCTGCTCGCATGTGATTCTACATGAGTGACTAGCTTTTTATAGTGCGTTTTTGAATATCCACTGAAGTGGTGTACTTACGGCGCTGTCTGACTGTTACATGGCTGGTGCCACGTGAAAATGCTGCCATCTTGGCACGTTCTGCGTACACCATACAACCATGGTGTGCCATATAAATTACTGGTTAGCATCATTACTGCTTTCTTCCATAAAGGCCTTGGGGGCAAATAAAGGATTAAATCTGAGAAAGCCACAACAAAATCTTTATCTGAATAATGAATACATTCTTTGTATCTGTTTTCAGCTGTAGGCCAGGGCAGCAGCCAACCATTGTGTCAGACTTCATTCTGCCCAACAACCTTACATAAAAAATGTCACCAATCAAACAAATAATTAGGTTGTTAATGTCCTGTCAATGGAACAGGGTCCAGGCTCGGGACGAGCCAAAGTACTTTCCATTGGTAACTTAGGATGGGAGCATGTTGAAATATCACTGACTTATACTAAAATGTTTCCATTCAACACAAATTCTCTATGATTATAGCCAAACCCGGGTGGCAGTCTTCCAGATATTGACGTTTGCAAGAGGAAATATCAATGCAACGTCTCCAAGTTCTATATGTCAAGGACTTTGTAAGGCCTAACTGGAGCAAAAGATGAAACTTTTATGAAGTTGTTTTTCTTCTTCTTGAGGACATTGTCCTCTCGAGGACAATGAATTGGTCAGAATGAAAATGATACAGACATGTCTTTCCATGAAAAGCAACTGGCAACAAAGATGCAGGAGATGTGTTTTAACCAGTCCAACTTTAAGCAGATGCCTGGCTTGAACGAACAGCTGTGTGAATTCCAAGCAAAGTGAAACAACAAACAACCACACACACACACACAAAGCTAGCGCTGTACAATACTGGTGAATACCTGCAGCACAGTTCATCCAACGACCTGTCACCAAAGGCATGATTTAGATGTACAGTGGAAAAATGACTTTAAAAAACAGAATTTCGAAACTTTCTGCCCACTTGGTCTGTTTAGTTCAACATAAGCACAAAAGGCAGTTGAATTTTAAAGAACCACATCTGAATCAGAGCAAAAGGCAGCCACAAGACTGCACTGATGTGTAATACACACAGTCCTGGAACCAATGAAGCTCTTTAAAAACAGCTAAGCCTCCAAACTCAATGTCTCTTATTTATGAGCCTTATTTCAAATAATCTGAGACAATTCATGCATTAAAACGTGAGCTTGCAACAGCATAAAAGAGTCTAAGTCCCATCTGATCCATTCCTCACACACAGTCGTAATAGGATTTTCAGGATTTTACGCTCTCAATAGTCTCATTTCAGACAGCTGCCTAAAGAATCACTGCCTGTCAGCTACATTTTCTGTCGTCGTTAATACCATGAAGTTACACTTTTTCAAAAGCAATTGTTTGAAGAAAGCAAAGGGCACAAGAACAAGAGTTCTCCCTCCTCATCACTTCAGTCACCAAGTTTCAAAACAAACACAGGCAGTAGGGTTTTCAGTCCTGTAGCTGTACACATTTGTAAGCCGTTGGCCAATTTGGGGAGTTTTATGTACACCTGGGTTGTCTTTACAAAATACTCACACAAGCGGCCGAGCTTTCCTGGTCAGTCGAACATCAGAAGAATCACTTTAGTATGCTTCAATTCAATTTGTCATCCTCACTGTGTTTCACGATACCGAAGTATACCCCAGCATGGAACCCTACCCCCTTCTCTTCCTGTCCAGTGATGGACTTTAAGAAAACTAATGTTACACTGCTGACCAAAGATTATTTTTTAACATACACAAGAAAACTAGTTTAATTAGAGGAAAATTTAATACTGTAACACATCTCTCAATCAGAAGTTGCTTTAAACAAAACTAATGTCATTAGGTTACCCAAAGATTCTTTTTTAACATACACAAACTAGTTTAATTGGAGGAAAATTGAATAATGTAACACATCTCTCAGTAAGAAGTTGTTTTGTCGGTAATCAGATGAGAACTGGTCTCCCCTGAGGCATTGGCAGGGAGGAATAAAGGAGTGACTGTACCATAAAATAATGAAATGCAAAAATGAGATGTATGAACATCATTAGGATTATTCCCACTCAAAGTCCCTAAGCCTAGACAGGAGTACATGTGAAGGATTAAAGGTGAACAAGACCCCGACATGTTACCGCGATTTGTCGGAAATCCAAGTGTGCACAGGCACTGTTAATATTTTTCATCATAACCACTGTGACAGTTTGCTTGTAATAGGAGTTGAATATCCTGTCAACCACACAGGGTCACCTCAGGATGATCAAAAGCACATTTCAAAACTCTCCTCATATATAAACCCTTTCTCAAGTCAAATCTACAGAATTAACCCAGACACAAATACTAAAAAAATAAAATAAAATAAAAATGTACATTTACTGCATGCTCATCAATGCCATGAGCACTCACATAATACATATTGACCTAAATATGATATTCCATACTCATGTAGAGCACAGTCCTATCAAAAACAATTTACATACAAACATTAAGCATAAACTTTCAGAGTCTTCAATACTGCCCCTTTAAAAAAAACTATAACAAGGGATGGAAACAACAGATCTTGTCAGGGTGGAGAGATAAAAGGAGTCTCCAATTGTCTCCTCTCATCTTCACTCCTAAGATCAGATTTTCCCTCCCATTTGCCACTCAAAGAAGAATCTTTCCAATTTTCTTGTGCAAGACTCTAAGAATCTTTCCCACTTTTCTGCACAAGACCAGAACAATTATTTCCCATTTCCTTTGCATTATGACTCTAGGAATAATCTTTTCCACTTTCCTGTGCAAGATTAAAAGTTATTTCCCCATTTTACTATGCAAGACTAATACAATAGTCTTTCACAAGACTAACACAATAGTCTTTTCCACTTTCCTGTGTAAGACCAATAGTTCTTTTCCCATTTTACTGTGCAAGACTAATAGTCTTTTCCACTTTCCTGTGCAAGACTAATAGTTCTTTTCCCATTTTACTGTGCAAGACTCCCACCTTCCTGTGCAAGTCCAATACTCTTCCCCACTTTCTTGTGCAAGGCTCCAAGAAAATCTTGCCTACCTTTCCATGCAAACCTCTCTACACTTTCCTGTGCAGAACTCTAGGAAGACTCTTCCCTACTTTCCTGTGCAAGACTCATCCAAAGCGATTTTCCCCCTCTCCCGTGCAATACTGACAAGAGTTGACAAACTCATTCAAAAGGATTTCCCCCTCTCCCGTGCAATACTGACAAGAACTAATCACCCATTCGTCCTAAAAAGGTCTGCTGTGTTGTCTTATTCCCTTAGACAAGACTTAGCTGTTACATTTATTTTACTTTTTTCCATCCTATTTCATAATGACACTGACAATAAACAACAGGTCAGTCATGTTTCCTTTTCTCACAGCAGCTCTGTCATGTTTACTTTTCTCCATCCTATTTCATAATGACACTAACAATAAACAACAGGTCAATCATGATTCCTTTTCTCCATCCTATTCCATGACACTGACAAAAAACAGCAACTCTGTCACGTTTACTTTTCTCCATCCTATTTCATAATGACACTAACAATAACCAGCAACTCTGTCATGTTTACTGTTCTCCAGTAATTATTCCATAATGACAGTGACAATAAACAGCAGCAGAGATACTGACTGCAGTGATACTCAATGGTCTTATCCTGTTTGGCAATGAAACTGACTATAAGTATCATGACTCTACGTATAATGACTGGGCACAGTAACCATAACTTGGTGCTGTGTAACTCAGTAACTGTAACCCAGTCAACCAGTACGGTTATACCAGGGTGATGACTGGGCTCAAAGCACCCACTAACTCAGCAACTATAAGCGTAAACAGCAGGCGAGGTACTAACTTGAGCGACTCCTCGATGGCCTGCTCGGCGGCAGCCTCTTTCTCCCGGTCCCGCCTCTCTCGCTCCAGCTCCTCCTGACGACGCCTCTCCTCCTCCTCTCGTCGCTGCACACGCAGCTTGTTTGCCAGGCGCCGCGCCAAGGCGCCGCGCAGGTAGGTCTGAAAATTGCCACATCGAGATGGGTGTGGTCAGTTCACTTTCCCAGATAAAAATAAATAAGAATAAGACTAAGAATTCTAATTAAAAATATAACTTTTTAATCGTTTTCCTTCTCAACACGAACCATTCTTAATGAGAGTGGTCACAGTGGGTTACGGAATCAAAAGTGAGGTAATGAGGCTAGATTCTGCACTGACATGGGACCATGCTTAATGAAACAGGTCGGGGGAGGGAGTCATTAAATTGAAAATGAGGTTGGATTGCTATTTTTGCACAATTCAACCTTGCCCCACTTTCGACCTCTTGCCTGAATATTCTTCAGAATGGTCCATTTCCAGTGTCATTCACAAAGCTGAGTGCGATCCAGGATGAAAGAAGCACATTCTCAGATGATAAATCTCAGGTGGGTTAACTAACTGCACAGCAAGTTGTGGTCTGGTCGTGGACGCACCTTGTGCCTTGTTGCCAAGCAGAAGTGCCACTAGTGGATCATATTCCATTTCAAGGGAGGTAAATGTGTACAGGACTCTTCGGTTACTCTTCCAAAGGAAAAGAACTAGTGACTATTCTTATGTACAGCATAACCATTTTGTATCACAGTATCTTTTATAGCAGTTCAGCTCCCAAAAAAAGCATAACCTGAAACACTGAGAATTTACAGAGCTG
>JABMCL010003339.1:820000-870000 GCA_018857735.1 Alviniconcha marisindica
TCCAGGACATCAACCAGGGCAGACAACTGATGCTTGAAGGTGTCACCCACGGTGGGCTTGCTTTTGGCTGTGCGTGAGATGGTTTGTCTCCCTTGCAACACCTCCAGTCGCACTCCCAACAGATCCTGCAGAGACAGACACCCAAATGTTCAGCAAAGTCATGCCATCTTTGTGACATCTGCATACAACACATAAAAATAAGTCGTCTTTTTTTATCGTATTTATGTGGAGGTCAACAGTGTAAGTCACGCCATCTTTGTGACATTTAATACAACACATACAAATAAGTCTTTTTATTTTTTTCTTAATCGTATTTATATGGAGCTCAACAGTGTAAGTCATGCCATCTTTGTGACATCTGCATACAACACATACAAATAAGTCTTTGTCTTTTCTTATCGTATTTATGTGGAGCTCAACAGTGTAAGTCGTGCCATCTTTGTGACATCTGCATGCAACACATATAAGTCTTTGTCTTTTCTTATCATATTTATGTGGAGCTCAACAGTGTAAGTCATGCCATCTTTGTGACATCTGCATGCAACACATACAAATAAGTCTTTGTCTTTTCTTATTGTATTTATGTGGAGCTCAACAGTGTAAGTCGTGCCATCTTTGTGACATCTGCATGCAACACATACATATAAGTCTTTGTCTTTTCTTATCGTATTTATGTGGAGCTCAACAGTGTAAGTCATGCCATCTTTATGACATCTGCATGCAACACATACAAATAAGTCTTTGTCTTTTTTCATTGTATTTACTTGGTGCTCAACAGAGAGCCCTCTGCTCCCATGTACAACCTGTTGCAACCACTGAGCCACCTTTGTTTTCTTTTCTTTTTTAGGCCATGCATATTTTTAATTTTTTAAGGACTGGAGCGGTCTCTTGGCTCAGTCTGGGCACAGGTTGCTTTATAAAATCAAGTCAGTATACTTTAATCATCCCTCAAAGGGCAATTCTGCTAACTACCAAGGCTCATTAATTTAAAATAAACAAAAAAAGTAATGTAAGAAGACCGTCAGAGCAATGCATTTGAACTTATAATAAACAGACACACTGGAATAAACAAAATTTAAAGTCAAAAAGGATCATCCATTTTAGTCATCTGTAATTTGTACCAGACTTGAATCACAAGTCTGATGTCATTAGGATGCATCATCAGTCTGCTACTCTTCAAGCCTCCACTGCCAAGCTAAGCAAGTGTGCATCCACCCAAGAACAGCCAAATGCAAACACAGTATCCTTTGCTCAGCCCAAACTCAGTTTGGCAATAAAAATCTGAAACAGAATGACTGCTAGCATTCTAAAACAAGATCCAAACACAAAAAAGGTTCAAACAATCGCTTATTTATTTTAACATGGACACGCAGTATGCACATTTCGGGGATTTCCCCAAAAATGTGCATACTGTGTGTCCGTGTTAAAATAAATGAGCGTTCGTTTGAACCTTTTTGTGTTTGGATCAGGTTGGCAGTGTTTGCTACAGTGAATGGCCCCAGTGGTTCATGGTGTTCTGAGTGACAAAACAGCAGCTCCGTCACATTTACTTTTCTCCATCCTATTTCATGACACTGACAATAAACAGCAGCTCCGTCACATTGCCTTATCTCCATCCACAGCAACACTGTCGTGTTTACTGCATCCTATTCCATGACACTAGCAATAAACAGTAGCTCAGTCATGTTTACTTTTCTCCATTCTATTTCATAATGACTCTGACATTAAACAGCAGCTCTATCACATTTTTTTTCTCCCATCCATAGCAGCACTGTCCTGTTTAATTTTCTACAGCCTATTTCATAATGACACTGACAATAAACAGTAGTTCTGTCACATTTACTTTTCTCCATCCATACCACCACTATCATGTTTATTGTTGGTGTTATTTATGGGCTCAGAGTAAAACACACAACTTTAAACCACTGTGAAACAGCCCATATACACACACACCTGGAATCTGGTCAGATCCTTGACAAAGTTGTTGGTGGCCTTGTGCATGAGCTCAAAGAGCTGATCCTGCTGTGTGTCCTTGTTCTTGTCCAGGAAACCCTGAACCTGGTACACCACAGCTCCGGCATAGTGCCATATGCCAAACTCCTTCTCCCAGTTGCGACGGTCGTTGCCCTTGATGTAGTAGGAGTGCTCTTCCAGCAACTCATGTTGCTTCATCAGGTATGATTTGTCTGTGCCCTGCGAGTGAGACAGTTATGTCAAGGTCAATCAGCAGAACAGTTACGGCCACAGCTGCACTCATTGTGGGAGAACTGGCCTTCCCATAGTTTGTGCTCCTTCATCAGGTAAAACTCATTTGTGCTGTTCATCACACAGTCATGTCAAGGTCAACTCAAGGTCAGTCACCAGGAAACACAGCTGTAATGGTCACTGACTGTTATGTTGGCAGTAGGAGTGGCACTCCAGTAACTTGTCTTATACCTTGCAACTTGTCCATTCCCTGCATCACAAAGTCATGTCAAGGTCAACATCAAGGTCAGTCAACAACAACAAGAAAAACATGGTCCGTAAAGGCAAGGGATAATTAAACTCATAGAGTATAATTATGTGAAGACTGGACCAATATTTCACTCATCAGTGTCTTAAAATTCCATTCCCTTCATTTCTTCATTCCATCAAATTGACCACCCCACACCTCTACCTATACCTCCATCCACCATCCACCTCATTCACTGGTTCATCTACACATGCCTCTTGCAACCTACCTGTGGAAATCTGCACTCCTCATCAAGCATCTTTAGCACACATCTTGGAGGCTGAAAGTGAGACAAAACAGGCAAAAGAAATTATTCCCAAGAAAATTCAGTTTTAGAAGTGGCAATAAGATGCAACAAGAAAGAAGAAGAAGAAAAGAAAAAGAAAAAAAGAAAAGAAAAAAAAAGAAGAAGAATGCATCAGAGAAATAAACAGAAAAATTTGATATGAATGCAAAGGACAAGACAGACAGACAGAGACAAGGAGAGACAGGCACAGAACAACACTCAATAAAGTAAGTATGTATAAGTAAGTGTTTAAGTTGTGTAAATTAAGCTTTGTATAGTCAGTATGCTCTTGTGTGTGTGTGTGTGTGTGTGTGTGTGTGTGTGTGTGTGTGTGTGTGTGTGTGTGTGTGTGTGTGTTTAGAATAGTCTCTATGGACAAGATTTTGTGCTTTATAAATACTTTGATTATTATTATTAAGCACAGGAAAACAACACATTGCACACTTTGCAATCCCTGGTACACAAATATTGTGATACGTTTTCCTCATGCAAGCCTGCACACACACACACACACACACACACACACACACACACACACACACACACACACACACACACACACACACACCACAGATGAAAACACATGCATGCAGGCGCACACACACAGACACAGATGAAAACACACATGCACATACACACAAACACACACACATGCATGCACACATACACACACACACACAAACACCAACAGTATTGCAAGCACAAACAGCAACCCCCAGTGTACTTACCTTTTCGATGAGCTCCACGCATTTACTGTTGTCTGTGAATGTGATGTGCGCAAACTGGATCTCCTCCTCTCGGTACTGAAACACACACACAGTTACGACTTGTAGTAAATCAAACAAAAGTTGGGTGGTCACAGATAATCGTCAATTTTAAATGTAGCTGCAGATGGACAGACACAATGTCAACAGAACAATACCCATAATGAGTGTGTGTGTGTGTGTGTGTAAATGAGTACTCATTGTGTGTGTGTGTAGTTGAGGACTGAATGTGAGTACACATATACATGTGAATGCAGGTGCACAAAACAGTGTGTGCATGTGCCTGTGTTTATTTGGCTGATGGAAGCAAGGCGACCAGACCCGGAAAACGCTAGTCAGGGTCTGAGCTGGTTGTAAAGTGCAGGATCAGGAACCCAAGCACATCCCAGCTCTTGCCTTGAGGAGGGGGCAGACATCCTGTATTGACTGCCCTCCCCTTAGAGACTATTTATAGCACCCCCAGCAGCCCCCTGCTGCCAGGAACTGACACTGTAATAGCTCTTAATCTGTGATGCAATTAGCGTTATATTCTCTCTCTCTCTCTGCTTTTGATTTTATCTTTTGGTACATTGGCTCTACCACTGCACTTTGCATAGATGGGCTCTCACTTTCCCGTTTTACTGTATATATATATAGATATTCACTCTTCTGTCATTTTCCTATATTCTCTCTCTCTCTCTCTCTCTCTCTCTCTCTCTCTCTCCTCTCTCTCTCCCCCTGAAAATTCAGATCTGCATCTGTCTTACTTTGCTGAGCTTGGATGTTGCAAAGTTTTAGACAGAAATAGTTTTTAGTTTTTTTTGTTTTGTTCTTATGCTGCAGTTATTTGTATTCTTGTTTGATGTATTGAGTGTTGCTGTGTTTGTCATCAGGGACAGATTTCTAAAAAAGCCAACTTGTGCTTAAATCTTTATCCTTGTATAATAAAGTATTATCTTTTCTTCTCTCTCTCTCTCTGTTCTCCCCCTTTCTCTCTCTCTAGGCTTTTGATTTGATCTTTTGGAGCATTGGCTCTACCACAATACTTTGCATATACAGGCAGGCTCTCTCTCTCTCTCTCTCTCTCTCTCTCTCTCTCTCTCTCTCTCTCTCTCTCTCTCTTTGTCTCTCTGCTTATGATTTTACCTTTTCATATCATTCAGTATATTGCTACTACCACTCTACTTTGCATAGATGGGTGTGTGCTTTTGTTGTTATTGTTGTGACTTAACCAGGACAGATTGTAAGACTAGGCTTCAGCCTAATATTTTCATCCTTGAGTATTAAAGTTCTCTCTCACCCTCCCCCCTCCAACCCCTCCCCCTCTCTCTCTGTGATAAAAAATGGATTACAACAATTGCTGCATCCAGCTGGCTGGTGTGTTTACATTGATTGTGGAACACTGAGTGGGTATATAGCATGTCAGTGTCACCCTGTGTGTGTGTGTGTGTGTGTGTGTGTGTGTGTGTGTGTGTGTGTTGTGTGTGTGTGTGTGACAGGGCATATGCTGCTATGTGGCAGTATACAGCCGACTGACAAATTTGCACTGATGGAACATTGTGGAGGTGGCCAGCCACAACAGGTTCAAAAATGACCCTCTCTCTTTCTCTCTTTATATTTAATTTAATTAATTTATTTATTTTGTTTCTGTTGTTGATTATGATTTTGTGTTGTTTTTTGTTTGTTTTTTGTTGTTTGGTGGCTGGGGGGGGGCTTTTGGGGGGGTTAATTCACATGATTTATATTGATGGTTGTACAATGTGAGAGTGGGGGGGGAGCAGGGAGAATAAGAAAGTGAGAGACAGACAGAGAGAGAACGGGAAGTGAAGGGTGGGAAGGGAGGAGAGAGAGAGACAGTCAACTGCATAGGACAAATCACCAAGAGCGATGGCTTATCAACAGCAAGGGAAACAAGCGAGCACTTCAGCCTATTTTCCTTAGAAAGCACGCATTATCTCCCTTGTTTTGCAACCGCACACTCTTCCGCTCCAGTGTGAGAGCAAATGAACGACCCAAACTAGATTGATCGGTCATTAAGAGGCTGGTGTGCTCGCCGTCTTGCCCGTAAATGTATTTTTGCTGTCTACTAGAGGTTTACTGAATACCACCTTTGATAGATGCCGTAATCAGTTTATCCGGTGCAGCAAAATGTTGGGACTTTTGAACCAAAACACAGTCAAAACAAACTTTTGCAAGCACATGCGCGCGCGCGCACACACATACACACGCGCTCACTCACGCACGCACGCACGCGCACAACACAGTCAATAGGATAGCTTGAAGAGGTGAGATTTAAAAGATGATTTAAAAGATGCGTGTGTGTTTGATGATCTAACTTTGCAAGGGAGACTGTTCCAGACAGACGGTGCATCATAAGAAAAAGATCTCTGACCGAGCGAGTGCGTGCACACAGAGGGAAGACAAAGAATGAAACTATCAGAATGGTGGGTTGGTTAGTAAACTGTCAGGAGTTCAATCAAGTAGACAGGAGCGGTCGCGTTGAGGCAGCTAGCTGTAGCACTGAGAAGCGAGTTTGTACTGTATTCGTGAATCAATGGGCAGCCAGCGGAGAGAAGCCAAATGAGGTCAGTTTGGGGAACTCTCAGAACAAGGCGAGCAGCGTTGTTTTGGACTTTCTGTAGTTCGTTTAAGAGCAAGGGCCAGAAGTGAAACGCACAGAGTATATCTACATAGCGGCCAGACTCGCAACATGGCCAGTCAGCGCGTTTAAACCCGCCAGACCGGTATCATCTGAAACACACTGGAGGATGAGGGTGGTGGTGGTTGGGGGGGGGGGGGGGGGGGGGGGGGTGCGGGCAGCGGCTATGGTACCTTGGCCTTTAAACCTACCTCAGGGAAACCCGATGCAACTTCCCTGAGGGAAATAAATCCTTTCCGCCAAGACATTGTCATCACCACTTTGACATCATGATAACAATGCCTTATTGTCACAAGACCGGGGTTCATTTGATGTTCGATCGTTTTATTGACGGCACGTCCTTGTTGCTCTGTTATTTATCAAGATCACACCCGCAGACAGGAGATATGCAGGAGAGAGGGGCGGAGGGTGGGGGGGGGGGGAGGGAGACGAGAGGGGCGGGGTATATAGAAAGAGATTGGTTGATTGCTCTTTGTAATACTCAATGATAAAGAGTTTAGACAAAAGCGTAGTCTTACAATTAATTTTGTCCTTGCTATAAACAACACACACACACACACACACACACACACACACACACACCACGCACGCACGCACGCACGCACGCACGCACGCACGCACGCACGCACGCACGCACGCACGCACGCACGCACGCGCACGCGCGCGCGCATCTTCAAAGTATAGAGGTATAGCCGAGAGACGGAGAGAAAGAGAGACAGACAAACAGAGACAGGCAGGCAGGCAGAGACAGAGACACAGAGAGAGACAGAGACAGAGAGAGACAGAGACACAGAGACAGAGAGAGAAAGAGAGACAGCGACAGAGAGAGACAGACAGACCAGAGAGACTGAGACAGAGACAGAGAGAGAGGGTCGTGACATTAATCAGTGAACAGGAAGTTCATCAACGGTAAATCATTATTTAATCATTTCTTTTTTTAAAGGATCACTCTCATCTCCTATCGACATAATTATGGTGAACGTCGTAAAATACACGCGTATTGTAGCCACTGAAAAACACAGTTCCCACAAAACGGTTCAATATTTGCCGCATTCTCGTCAGTGTCGTTTTTTTCCCAAGTGCCCCAGTGTGCTGCCTCCGTCCGAACTTAAATCTTCGTCTGTGTGCATCGCCCTGATTGACAGGGCGTAAAACACCAATTTACTTACTTATTCGTCTGTGTGCATCTCCCGTTTGCACCCTTTTCAACGTCTGTGTACATCTCCCGTTTGCACCCTTTTCAACGTCTGTATACATCTCCCGTTTGCACCCTTTTCAACGTCAGTGTTATCTCCCGTTTGCAACCTTTTCAACGTCTGTGTACATCTCCCATTTGAACCCCTTTCAACGTCTGTGTACATCTCCCGTTTGAACCACTTTCAACGTCTGTGTGCATCTGCCGTTTGAACCCCTTTCAACGTCTGTGTGCATCTCCCGTTTGAACCCCTTTCAACCTCTGTGTACATCTCCCGTTTAAACCCCTTTCAACATCTGTGTACATCTCCCGTTTGAACCCCTTTCAACGTCTGTGTACATCTCCCGTTTGAACCCCTTTCAACGTCTGTGTACATCTCCCGTTTGAACCCCTTTCAACGTTTGTGTACATATCCCGTTTGCGCCCTTTTCAACGTCTGTGTACATCTCCCGTTTGAACCCCTTTCAACGTCTATGTGCATCTCCCGTTTGAACCCCTTTCAACGTCTGTGTACATCTCCCGTTTGAACCCCTTTCAACGTTTGTGTACATATCCCGTTTGAACCCCTTTCAACGCACTCCATCAAACCCTCTGCCTGCACCCGTTTCAATGCTACAGATTCGGGACTGATGCGGGCATAAAATTTGCATTCGATAAGTATAAAACAGATGTACAATTAGCAAAGCACTGCTTCATGAGGCTGAACGGCTTTCCAAACAGCAAGTGCAACCCAAAATAAACGACAATGGAAGTGAAATGAGGCAATATTTCAGGACACTAAAACGGGAAATTACCTAGGTCATAGTTGGTTATTAACGATTAGTCAGCCGCGTGTGTCAGATGGCGAAACACAGTGTAAGAACACTAAACTCGACCTAAAAAAAAGTTTTTTTGAAAAAAGAAAAAAGTTTGCCCTAGGTTGATATTTTTTGCCCGCTCAACCGCAGAAACCATATCTGGAAGGAACACAAGTCGTCGAATCACGATCGAGTAAAACGTCTGACTCACAGTTCAACACATGCCACAAAACTTTATTGTCTGGAATGGAAATTGAAGCTGAACGAACGAGGAAGCCGGAAATTAGAACGACAAAATTCTTGGCTTCGCTTAACCTACTGCAGCCTTGAAAGACAGCCTTTGATCGCTTTGGATTCTCGGCTAAGCGGACCTATTTGTACGTCCGCGGTACCACAAGAAGAGAGCCGTTAGTACACAAGAGAGCCGTCAGTACCACAAGAAGAGAGCTGTCAGTACCACAAGAAGAGGGCCGTCAGTACACAAGAAGAGTGCTGTCAGTACCACAAGAAGAGAGCTGTCAATACCACAAGAAGAGAGTTGTCAGTACACAAGAAGACAGCTGTCAGTACCACAAGAAGAGAGCGGCTAGTACCAAAAAAGTAGTACCACAAGAAGAGAACGGCCAGTACCACTCGTAGAAAGCGGTCAGTACCAATAGAAGAAAACGTCCAGTACCACAAGAAGAGAGTAGCCAGTACCACAAGAAGAGAACGGCCAGTACCACTCGTAGAAAGCGGTCAGTACCAATAGAAGAAAACGTCCAGTACCACAAGAAGAGAGTAGCCAGTACCACAAGAAGAGAACGGCCAGTACCACTCGTAGAAAGCGGTCAGTACCAATAGAAGAAAACGTCCAGTACCACAAGAAGAGAGTGGCCAGTACCACAAGAAGAGAACGGCCAGTACCACTCGTAGAAAGCGGTCAGTACCAATAGAAGAAAACGTCCAGTACCAGAAGAAGAGAGCGGCCAGTACCACAAGAAGAGAACGGCCAGTACCACTCGGAGAAAGCGGTCAGTACCATTAGAAGAAAACGTCCAGTACCACAAGAAGACGAGAACGTCCAGTACCACTAGAAGAGAACGGTCAGGACCACACGAGGAGAACGTACCACACGAGGAGTGAAAACTGGGCGATAAAAGACAATTAAGCCGCTGCCAACTGGCGAAAGTCAGCGGAGACCTGACGTGAAATAGAGACAAGGCCAACAAGGAGTCAGAAAGTCTGCATGTCAACACGACACAGGGTGAGAAGACAACAGAGATCGTACGGAATATTAGCGACGGGGAGCCAAGGCTGTCCACCTCTTCTTTCACACAGTCCCTGAGCTCTGAAAAATGTCTCGAACTGCCGCCTATCTTTAATGCAGGAGTCATTCTGGTGGTGACAGTGTAGAAGCCACAGCACAGGAGCTGTGCGAAAGTCGAGGAGGACGTCCTGGGCTCCCCGTCCCTAATACTGTAATAGTCCTTATGATGTCTGTGGATGTAAAGCAACATTTCAAGAAGTTCCGTTCAGTCTATGCGAAAGTCGAGATGGCCGTCCTGGGCTCCCCGTCCCTAAAAGTCCTTAATATGATCTCTGTGGACGTACAGCAACATTTGAAAGTTCAATTTATCAGAGCTCAGGAGCTGTGTGAAAGTCGAGGTGGCCGTTCTGGGCTCCCCGTCCCTAACAGTCCGTATGGTCTCTTTGCACGTACAGCAACACTGAACTTGAACTAGCGGAGAAGACCAAAGAGCGGACAGCCTCTTCCCTGTCCGCTCTACGAGAAGACACAGGCAGCTGGAGACTACAGGCGGTACACGAGTGAAGCCAGGGAATGAGGCGGCGAAGGGTCGAGCAGAGACTATATATATATACTACAGCTAGTGTAGTACATGTCTCTGGGTCGACGGCCTGCCTGATGAATGGGAGTCCTGCTCGCACCGTGTCTTTATGACCACCACCACGGACCTACACTCTCCCCTGCCTAACGAGCCCCCCGGAGGGCAATGGTGGCAGGCGATGAGTGCCGTCAGGGCCATGATCATGCAAGTCCCCGAGGCTAGTTGAATGATATTTAACGCCTCTTTAGTCGTGAAGGTCCAGTTGTCCCTAATAATTATGTCAGCCCCACATCTGAGGACATTAAGCCCCACATCATCATCGTTATCATCATGAAGGTCCAGGTCGTAGCACAATTATGTCATCAAACCACAGGTGAAGTGTTGGGTTCACGGTTCAAAACATACTACACATTTTCAGTTTGACGAGTATTGGGGAGAGAGAGAGAGAGAGAGAGAGAGAGAGAGAGAGAGAGAGAGAGAGACAGACAGACAGACAGACAGACAGACAGACAGACAGACAGACAGACAGACAGACAGACAGAGACAGAGAGAGAGACAGAGACAGACAGAGACACAGAGAGAG
Source organism: Alviniconcha marisindica (assembly GCA_018857735.1). Taxonomy (NCBI): domain Eukaryota; kingdom Metazoa; phylum Mollusca; class Gastropoda; family Provannidae; genus Alviniconcha; species Alviniconcha marisindica. The sequence goes on from JABMCL010003339.1 coordinate 830,584, forward strand.
AGAGACAGAGACAGACAGACACAGAGAGAGACACACACACAGAGAGACAGAGAGAGACAGAGGCAGAGACAGACAGACAGACAGAGACAGACAGACAGAACAGACAGACAAACAGAGAGAGAGAGAGAGGAGGAGGGAAAAGGGAACCGGCGAAGGCAACCATCTGAAAGGCTGAATTCCTGGCAGTCCGCGAAGCATGAAAAGCTACATTCCGACCTACTCCCACACATTTGACAGCTCTGGATCCTCAGCAGAGAGGGGCCTTGTTTTCTGCGACAGCAGTACTCCATCGTGTGGATAAACAGCGAAACGACAGGGCGGTGTCTTGAAGGGTGAAAGCGGTGTACTAGAAAAGACAGAAGACTGTAAGCCGGCACTACAGCATGGACAAAGGGGAACGAAAGGGGGTTACTGAGTTCAAGCTCAGTGTTGCTTTACGTCCACAGGGACCACAAGGACTATTAGGGACGGGGAGCCCACGACGGCCACCTCGACTTTCGCACAGCTCCTGAGCCCTGTAAGCTAGGTACCGACGTCGTCTCAATTATACAGACAAATCAGCCCATCATCAAAGATCACTCCCCTTGTAAAACAACCTAGTTGGGAACAGACTTCTGCTTAGTTACATGTACATCAACAAGGACCACCTATCTCTGTAATGATTTTCATTCAAGTTCACAGAGACCGTAAGGACTATTAGGGACGGGAAGCCCACGACGGCCACCTCGACTTTGACACAGCTCCTAAAGCTCTGTAAGTTACTGAGTATGTTAGGTAGGTAGGTAGTGCTGCTTAATGTCCTCGGATGTCGGTTGACATATTAGGGACAAGCTGAGACCAATGCCGAAGCATGGTTCAATATTGCTTTACGTCCACGGAAATCCAGAAGGCTCGTTAGGACGGGCAGCCCAGGACGGCCACCTCGACTCTCACACAGCTCCTGAACTATGGTGAGCTCAGTAAGTTACTGAGTACGTTATAGCAGTTCTTGGACTTTAACGGCCGGCCCCTTATCCGTACAGTGACCACCTCAGGCCGAGAAGAAGGCAGGCCAGGGGCAGAGAGTGAGCCGGTGAAAGGTTGACTGCCTGATGAATGGGAGTCTCGCTCACACCGGGTCTTTACGACCACCACCACAGACTTACGTTCCTACTGCTAACGAGCCTCCCACAGGGCAATGGAGGCAGACGACGAGACCTCACGGGGCAAAGAGCAATCCTCTCAAGGCTGGCAGTTAATTACCCAGTCACTAGACATTTAACGCCTAGTTAAGCTTCAAGGTCAGACGAGGGCGTAGCACAAGTCATGTTCAGGTTCAATGTTACTTTACGTCAACACGACTATTAGTATTAGTGATGGGGAGCCCAGGACGGCCACCTCGACTTTCACACAGCTCCTGAGTTCTGCACAAATCATCATCAGCCCCCAAGTAGAGTCTAGCTCACAGTTCAAGACACCAAACACTTTATAGCTGACGAGTCCTTGGAGGAAATAAAGATGAATGAACCAGGAAGGCAGAAATCAGAATGGAAACCTTTATGGCAGTAGACGAAGCGCAGTATTCAAAGCTTTATTTCGACCTACTCCAGGCATAAACAAGCCATGGGCTGACCATTTTTTGCAGCTGAGCTGCAACTCTCAGATTGTGGCAATGACCGCCAGTGTAAACTATGCAGCAGCTTTCTTCGCTGGCACAGTGGCAGATTTTCTTCATCACAATGGTCAAAACCAGTGAATGTCCACGGCCACAGCTCAGCGCCAATCGAGCTGGTCAGACCACCCGCAGTGGTCAAACCTAGGGAATGTCCACCACACCGCTCACCGTCTAAACAGCTGGCTCGAACATCACACTGGTCAAAACCGGGGAAACCTAGCACACATGTCAATGCCTAACGAGGTAGCCGGACCACCACAGTGGTCAAACCTAGGGAACGTTCAGCACACATCTCAGTGCATAACGAGGTGGCCGGACCCATGGACCTATATATATATATATATATATAGGTCCATGGCCAGACCTCCACAATGGCCTGTCCCCTTCCCCTGCAGACGGGAGGAAGATATATATGCGAGACTGGACGGGATGCTGGCAGTCTATCGTGTCAAATGGCTCTAGAGCAGTCTCCTTTGCTGGCGGGCTCTCTTCGTCACGACGATCACCTCACAAAACGTCGCGATTCCTCCAGGGATGGGGGTCAGAACGGTTCCCTGCGGCTTCACGCCCAGCCAGCATCGACATTTCAGCAAAACTGAACCAGACAATCCGCCCCCCACCCCACCCCCCGCCCCCCATCAAGTAACAAACGCTTTCAGCCAGTGTTGTTGAACACCCTGCGCTAACTGTCCAGGGCTTAATTATGGCAGTCCTCTGTTCTTGCAGAAAACCTAGCTCTGCACCTCTCATAAAACAAAAAAGACGAAGTATTTGCATGGCAATATTACTTTTGGCGTGACTCCAGACATTGAGCATGCAGTAAGCCACATTACTGCTAACTTTACGACTCATAATTTCCTTATCCCATCAATCTCTCTCTGTCTCTCACTGTCTCTCTCTGTCTCTGTCTCTCCCCCTCCCTCCCTCCCTCCCCCCCAAACAAAAACAAACAAACAACAACAACAAAGAAAACAAACAACAACAACACAACCTCCAGCGCAGCAAGGAACCAGCCTCTCTCTGCTGATACATAATTTTATATGCATTTGACTTAACCTGTCCATGAATCGCAACGCTCGCGGTGTTTACTTTATGGAAAATCATTTCCCTATATTGTCGTACGCGCAAAAGGTCTGGCAGCAAGCAACCACGCTGGACGTGCACGCTTACAAAACTGACGCACAACCCTCCGCGAATACTGTCCCCAGCGCAGTGTTTCAAAACACAGCAGGGGAAGCACCGGAGCACGTTCCGTGTGGAGGGGCCGCGTATTTGCATAGAGATGGCGGGAGAGCTAATGCAGAAAGTCTGCAGCCGTATGGAAATCGGGGTAATTTGGTCGCATGGCCGATTCTTATCTCTCTCTCTCGTTGGAATTGCATGGAGATCAGTCGCTGTCTTGGGGAGGTGGTTCTGACCACAATACACACATGAGGAATATAACGCTAGGATTACAAAATGACAATGCATGCTCAAGCAATATCACGGTGTACGCGTGCGTTAAACACACACACACACACACACACACACACACACACACACACACACACACACACACACACACACCGTCCCAATATGAAAGAGATTTAAAATGGCAACTCTTATTCTAATAAAACCAACAAGGGGAACTAATCAGCGCTCGAAAGACGTCACAAAAACACAACGGCAATGATCTGAATCGCCTACGGTAACTCGCACTAGCGTGACGGCTTTCCAGCTCTAATTAAGTCCCTTTGTTTGTTGTTTCTACACAAGCGGTCTAAGCTTCATTCTGTTTCAGACTGCAAGTTTTACCTTCTTCTTTTTACAAGATGAAACCTAGAGCGCACTTGTGTGTGTGTGTGTGTGTGTGTGTGTGTGTGTGTGTGTGTGTGTGTGTGTGTGTGTGTGTGTGTGTGTGTGAGTGTGTGTGTGCGTGCGCGCGCGCGCGCGCGAGCGCATAATTCTAGTGCCATTCCTTCATTGGAGTACACAGCCCATTACAAGAAAACAAACAAACAAAACAAACAAAAAAACAGCCACCAAAGACAGCAACAGCATAAAATCGAAAAGGTGCTTCCTTTCCTCCGATGCAGACTTTGTACGGCGCTAAAGAATTCAGTACAAAAACTATCGATTTTCCCCTCGCACGAAAACCTCCACAAGCTGGTAGAAGCGTAAAAGACATACCTAAGGGACCGCCTACACGGAAACACAATCTAAAGTTTCATTAAAAGCACACCTCGGGGAACTCCAGCACAGGAACTGTATCTGAATGTTGGCTGCAACCTGTACCCGAAAGACAGTCTGCGCCGGAGCACGATCTGAAATCGGGTTCCCTGGACGTTTTCAACATTTACAAAGTATTAAACATGCATCGAGCACCGGGACTGCCGTACGCTTCTTTCTGTCTCTCTGGGGAGGGAGTTCGGGCGTTTATTTATTTATTTATTCATTTCCACATTAGTTACGTGACGGTTAACGACCAGTCAGCAGCGAAGCTCATACAAAACATTGCATCTTACGGCTGAGCAATTCACCAGATAGCTGGTCAAAGTCTCGCGGTTGAGCGATATTAAAACGACAGGAATCTACCCACAGCAACCTTGGCCACGCGAGCGCGCTTTTATCTAAGCTCTCCGTGTTTTAGGCGGGGGGGGGCACCGTAGCATTTACGCGACACCATGGCAACAGGCATAAATATATTTTCGTCTGAACGCTAAGCTCCCAACAAATTCCAATAATTTAGCGATAAAAACGGCTTTGTAAACCGTCGGCGAATTTCCCTCTCTCTCTCCTCTTCTTTTTTTTTTTTTTTTTGGCGGACAGGCAAAATTGCTGAACACGCCACCTGGTCCTCTCAAGAGACTCGTTTTGAACATGGAAAATATCTGCCCCCCCCCCCCTCCCCGCCCCCTCTCCCCCCCCCCCCATAAGAGGACCTGGGGGGGGGGGGGAGGTGGACGACGGGGGCGGGGGGAGGGGGATAAGTGGGCATTTCAGTGGCAGTAACTTTGCCGAGACCTACCAAGCTACCAGAAAATCGCACGCATTCGCGCGTTCCTCTGCGAATCCGGGCAATTAGCCGAGCGTTTTCTCTCCTCCCCTTAAAATCGAAGCAGGTAAAACAGGCGAGCGACATCGTGTATAACGTGCCCGAAGCACCAGACCACGACGCGGTGCACGTGGACAGACCGTGCACTGGCGAAAGGGGTGAGGCGCCTGTGGACACGAACAGTAACCGGGAAGCTGGCAGGAGACGGTCAATAATGGTGCCACAAGGGCCTGGATTAGATGACAGATAATCCTATCGCTAGACATTTCCGAGGCTGTGAGTAATGCTACCTCCAGCAGTACGAACCTAAGAAGTCCACGACGACGTCTAGGCCACGGCGGTCGTATCTGAGGCCCCAGATCGAAGCACGGAAATATTCCACCGGATCCTTGTCAGTTTACAGCAGAACAGTTTTGTTGATTCTTCGATCAGCCTTGCATCATGATGCAGCAAATCGATACACTGAGACCACCGTGTTCTGCTGGCACATTTGTTAATAACCTCGCTGCTTGTCTTCTTCATTTTTCTGTTGGTTTAAACAAGACTTTATTCAGGACAAAATAAAGATACAATGAATAGTTAATGGCTCATCAACAAGCTTTTTGCTTATAAGCTCATTAACACACACACACACACACACACACACACACACACACAAATGTATGGCGGACAAACAACTTCACCAAACTAACAATAAACGAGACATAAAACAAAAAACAGTCTTTTCACATTGATATTAGATCGCTGCTTGTCTGCACGCAGTTACGACCAACGTGCTACATCAGCACTATAATTCTGTTAATCAAAGACTAACGGCCAACATCCAACACAGTAGCAATGTTAATTTCCTTGAACTTCCCTACGTCTGTTGTTGTTGTAGCGTTCCGCAGCAGAGCACTCTGGGGAAAATCTCGTAACAAGCAACTGTACATCGACATGAATGCATTCCATAGGGTGTGCGTGTGGCCGCTTTTCGTCACCCCGCCACATGGGCAGCCACACACCGTCTTCGGGGGATTTATCTCCAGTTCTGGAGGATGGATGCTATTATGCAAGGAGCTTATCGCGGCTGAAGATAGTGCCCACTTAACTATGCAGCGCATGACAACGTTTTAATGTGGCCTTGGTGTTCTTGCTGCTGTCAATGTGTTATGACACAGCCCAACTCATGAGGGCCCAAGTTATTTGAAAACTACGGAATAGGAGTATAGTTGGTCACGTTAAGACGGTTTTTATGGCTTGCTTCGTGTTCCCTTCTCAGAATGCAATCACGACCTGGGTGCCACAGTTTAAGTGTAACATTTTTAATGAAGGAAAAAATAATGTCGTCAACTACTCATTCTGTGTCGACCACGGGTCACGTCGTCTGCCATACGTCAAAGAGCGGAACTGGGGAAGGGTCAGGGCTTGACCAATACTCCGACCATCGCTTTCCGGCACCTCCCCCCAAAGAAAGGACGTCGTAAACCATTGCTTGCAGTTTGGGCTTGACCAACGCTCCAACACAAGCATCGTGACAGCAGCGCTGGATGTCTGTCAGGCTGTGCACGAAGCATATCCGATCACCTTTCCTAAAGGGTAGGCCGGTACTCGCCGCTTGAAGCGTAGGCGCAGCTCCAGCTACATCCTCTGAGGTCTGCGATCTGATTAGCGGGTGATTGGACACTGGTCATTCAGCCCCTATCAACGGCCAGACAGGGATTACCGTCGTCCGGTGCTTCCCGCTGGGGTTTAATCGCCGTGTACACGCACGGGGCCTCACGCTGTTGATGGAAACAAGGGCGGCATGCTTGCATGGCTATTGCTATCGATCTCGGTGCAGGTTATCCAAATGTTTCGCGGGTGGTCTATCTCAAACATGACGTGCCGATGAGTTACTATATCACAATCTTTGTATATTTGTATTTTTAATTATTATGATGATTATTTTCATTGACAGTGAGACTAAAAGTATATATATATATATATATATATATATATAATAAGAGAGAGAGAGAGAGAGGAGAGAGAGAGAGAGAGAGAGAGAGAGAGAGAGAGAGAGAGAAACAAAACAGAAAAAGGAGGAGGAAAATCCTCTTTCAAAACTTTCCTGTTTCATACTCTCACACAGTAAGACTGCCTCATTGTGTGGTGTGTGTGACTGTGTGTGTGGTATGTGTGTAACGGGAACTTGCAGAGAGAGAGAGAGAGAGAGAGAGAGAGAGAGAGAGAGAGAGAGAGAGAGAGAGAGAGATACAAAAACAAAACAGAAAAAGGAGGAGGAAAATCCTCTTTCAAAACTTTCCTGTTTCATACTCTCACACAGTAAGACTGCCTCATTGTGTGGTGTGTGTGACTGTGTGTGTGGTATGTGTGTAACGGGAACTTGCGAGAGAGAGAGAGAGAGAGAGAGAGAGAGAGAGAGAGAGAGAGAGAGAGAGAGAGAGAGAGAGAGAGATCGCGTCCGTTATTAGTAACTTAATCATTACTTTGTTCTTTTCGTGAAAACTATACCATAATATGCCCGAAATAACATCACATGTGTCACTTCTGCACTTTGCTCCTGGAAACAAAAACAAACAACAAATAGACTGCAGGACTTTGAAAGCATTGTTCTGATTACTAATTCTTAGAAACTCGAAAGGACTGCCCCTGCTTACAACCTGCTACGTCCATCTCTTCGACCACCTCGTGTATAACATACGCCCACCGACCCCCTCCTTGTTTTAGCCGATTCTGCTTGTCTGTCAGTCTTTGTCTCTTTCTTCTTTCTCTCTCTTTCACACACACGGCATTCACACACAGCGCGCACGCGCATACGCACACACACACACACACGCGCGCGCGCGCGCGCGAAAACAAACGAATCTCTCTCTGTCTCTCTCTGTCTCTGTCTCTCTCTCAAATTCAGATTTGCATCTGTCTTGCTCTTATTTAATTTTAGCTCTGTCTGAAGGTTGCGAAGTTTTCCAGAATGACAGTTACTATATTTGTTCGTATACATTTTTGTCATTAGTATTCGTATTACATTTTGCTGTACTGAGTGCTTGTGTGTTTGTCATCAAGAACACATTTCTAAAACAACAACAACACACAAGCAAAAGACCGACTTATGCTTAAATCTTTATCCCCGTGTAACAAAGTGTTACCATCATCATCATCATTCTCTGTGTGTTCCCGTTCCTCTGGTCTCTTCCATTAAACCACCAAAGTAAAAATATGTTTCTACCCCCCCCCCCCCCCCCCCCCCCCCCCACTCTCTCTCTCTCTCCTCTATGGCCTGTGTCAATTAGGCCATCAAAGTCGAAATATGTTTCTACCCCTCCCCTTCCTCTCTCTTTTCCATCCTTCCACTCACTATACATTTTCGAGAGGGCAACCGTCTGCTCTGTATTCACTGCCAGTCGCATATTTCGGCACCGCTGGCATTACCGCAAAATTGAGACGATTCACTGGTATGCGCGTTCCTCTTAACCGAGGTTTTAACTTTCTCACTGTATTCTTTTTTCTATCTTGAAGGGGGGGGGGGAATGGGGGGGGGGGGGGGAATGGGGGGGATGGGGGATGGGGGGGGGGGGGCGGGGGAGGAGGTCTTTTTCTCTTACAGTTACATCGACCTCGCCATCACGTACTCATTTTTAGCACATTGCCCCACTTCCCCTAGTTTCGCGTTTACATTGCTAGGGCTTCCCCGTCCATCAGAATGATATCATCGCTTTACTGAACGTTCTCTGTTACCATATTTATTTTAGGTCTGTTTACTTCCTCTCATTAACACCCCCAAAAGAAAGAGAGAAAAAACTACAACAACAAAACAATCACTGATGAGTGTCGTCCCTCTAGTTTCAATCTTCGTCAAAATGAATCATTTCTGCCGGCAACCTCACTTGAGAAATACATGTCGAGTGACAATGATTCACTGTGAACATCCCCATCCCAGTCCCCGCCCCCCCCCCCCCCCCACCCCCCACCCCACCCCATCTGCCACAAAGTGCCCTGTGTTCAAAGGCAGGTTGCACAGATTCTCAGTCAACCTTAAATGCATTACATTTACAGACTGACGGAACATATACAAATACACACGCGCACGCGCGTACAGAATCACCCTACCCACACAAACACATACACACAGACACATGCACACACCCACACAAATACAAACACAAACTCTCTGTCTCAATCTCTGTCTCTGTCTCTCTCTCTCTCCTACACACACACACACACACACACACACACACACACACACACACACACACACACACACACACACACCCTCCCTACACCCCTCATCCGCTGTGTGATCAATAAGCAACGTGCAAATTGCATAATTACAGAGTAGGAGGTTCTGCATATCTGCACGGGACGAGAAGAAGGGGGGGGGGGGGGGGGGGGGGGGGACTGAGGGCAGGGGTGTATCTCTGGTCTCTTCCTGTTCCTGAAGACGCGGATGAGGCTGGTAGCAGAGACAGAGCGCTGTTCAATCAATAGAACCACACTGACAGGCTCCCACAACCAACCCGACGTAGACACGCGGTGGTCGACAGGCTAAGCTCATCACTCCTCCGCCTGATAATTTTCAGCTTTCACTGGAATTCCGCTCTTTGGGTACGTTCTGGACAGCTGCTATATCAGTATATGTATACCCTTTGCATCTTAAGAGTTTAACAATACTCTTTGCATCTTAAGAGTTTCACACACACACACACACACACACACACACACACACACACACACACACACACACACACGTGCGCGCGCGCGCATACACACACACACACACACACACACACACACACACACACACACACACACACATACACACACACACAACACACACACACTCAAACACACGTGCGCGCGCTCACTTACAAACACAAATACAGCGAGTGCGCACGCACAGAGAGAGATAGAGAGAGAGAGAGAGATTGATTGATTGATTGATTGAATTTTATTTCTCAACGGTGAAGATATTAGCACAAAGGCCGACTCACATATCTGCCGTTGCTACAGTACTACTAATAACCAAGACATTCACAGTTAAATATTATTACAGAAGGCTATAGACAAATACAGCATCAGTAAAAATAAAAACAACAATTAATAAAATAATAAAGAGAGAGAGGGGGGGGGGGGGGGTCAGTGAAGAGAGTGGGCGGGAGAAAGAGCCGGACCATGATGGGATGTGAGAAAGTACGTAATTTACAAGAGTTGTTAAAATATATATACCTCATCTACCCCTTCACCATCTTAACCCTGTGTCTTGCCACACCAACAATTCCTGTATCATCACTGTTATCACCACTGTAACAAGCTGTCTCGCTCTCGTAATTAAAGCATGTTAGTGGAAGAAGGAGGAGAAGGAGCATATGTTAAAGCAGGCTGGCTGAAGCTTAAATCACCCTGCACGTACACATTTCTCTTCACCCCAGACCGAAACTTGACTGACGACAAAGGTCTTTCTTAAGTGTGTCCAAAATTTAAATCTTCCTTAAGACTGCTTCCCGCTTCCCGTTCACAACCACGCTGCAGCCGACATGAACAACGGCGGAACAGGGTGGGGAGTTTCTCTCTCTGACTCACCCACCATCCTCCCCCCTCTCACCTCCTCCCTCCTTTGGGTGCAATCGACGAGATGCGTTGACGCCAACTGTCAATCGTTTACTGTTAAGGCGGTTTGCATTCCCAATGAGCAAAGTCAGTGTGACACAGAGACTGTCTCGTCTCGTTAAAGGGGAGGAAAAGTCAATACTCTCGAGAGTTACATATTCCAGACTCGAGAAACAAAAGGGGGGGAGGGGGGAGGGGGGTTGGAGGGGGGGGGGGGGGGGGGCGAGAGAGAGAGAGAGAGAGAGAGAGAGAGAGAGAGAGAGAGAGAGAGAGAGAGAGACAGACAGACAGACAGACAGACAGACAGACAGACAGACAGACAGACACAGACAGAAGGAAGGGAGAGAGACACAGGCATAGAGCTAATAGACAGAAATATGGATTGAGAGATAGAGAGAGAAAGAGGGAGGGAGGGAGACAGACAGATAGACAGACAGACAGAGACAGAAGGAAGGGAGAGAGAGACAGGCATAGAGCTAATAGACAGAATTGGATTGAGAGAGAGAGAGAGAGAGAGAGGGGGGGGGGGGGAGGGGGAGGGAAGGAGGACAGACAGACAGACAGACAGAGACAGAAGGAAGAGAGAGAGAGACACACAGGCATAGAGCTAATAGACAGAAATATGGATTGAGAGAGAGGGGCAAAAAAACAGACACAGACAGAAGGAAGGGAGAGAGACATAGGCGTGTACAGTTAATAAACAGAAATATGGATTGAGAGAGAGAGAGCGAGAGAGAGACAGAGAGAGAGAGAGAGACAGAGACAGAGACAGAGAGACACAGAGACACACAGAGAGACACAGACAGAGACAGACAGAGACAGAGACAGACAGACAAAGACAGACAGACAGACAGACGGAGATGGGGGTATAGGTAGGGGGAGGGGGTTAGTTGCGTTTTGGGACACTGAAACTCTTCAAAGTCATTTTCACATAAATTATTAGCAATATGCATGCATACTACCGATGGTGCTTTTTGTAACTTACGTTTGAGGAAAGAAAAGACTGGGTGGGGGGGGGGGGGGGGGGGGGACACGGGGTAGGGTGCAGGGAGTGGGAAAAAGCGGAAGACTGTAGGTATATATACGACTGTTGAACACAGCTAAAACATCCTGATCAATCTCCTTGTGATGATGAATAGCAATGACAACCGAAAACTATTAAAAAATCCATTTCATCTTCCACATGTAACTAACTACTTCCGTATTACCGGTCACCACTGCGTCATGCTAACTGACGCAGAAAAGCATTTAAAAAAAAGGACATTACCAGTCAAATGGAAACTATAACATCACGAATATGTGTGCCGCGTAAAACACGCACACGTCATGTGGTCAAAATGTTTGTTATCGTCGACAAATTCTGCGATTGTATTAAATTCAGACAAACTCATCAAGATTCGAGAAGATTCATTTGGTTATGTGTATTCCGTACACATTTGTTTGGTGAATGTTCCATATCTTTAATTCGTTTTAGTAAATGTCCCATATCTTTAATTTTGCATTCCGTATACATTCGTTTTGGTAAATGTTCCATATCTTTAATTTTGCATTCCGTATACATTTCGTTTTGGTAAATGTTCCATATCTTTAATTTGGCATACCGTATACATTTCGTTTCGGTAAATGTTCCGTATCTTTAATTTTGCATTCCGTATACATTCGTTTTGGTAAATGTTCCCTATCTTTAATTTTGCATTCCGTATACATTCGTTTGGTAAATGCTCCATAAGTTTAATTTTGCATACCGTATACATTTCGTTTTGGTAAATGTTCCATATGTTTAATTTTGCATTCCGTATACATTCGTTTTGGTAAATGTTCCGTATCTTTAATTTTGCATTCTGCATACATTCGTTTGGTAAATGTCCCGTATCTTTAATCTTGCATTCTGCATACATTCGTTTGGTAAATGTCCCATAACTTTAATTTTGCATTCTGCACACATTCGTTTGGTAAATGTCCCATATCTTTAATTTTGCATTCTGCATACATTCGTTTGGTAAATGTCCCATATGTTTAATTTTGCATTCTGCATACATTCGTTTGGTAAATGTCCCATATGTTTAATTTTGCATAGATTATACATTCGTTTGGTAAATGTCCCATATCTTTAATTTTGCCGATTTCACCGTCCAGTCCCCGTGGAAGCGAAAATTTGGACACTTCCCTCCCCCCCTTTCTCATCTCGTCGTCATCAACATCATTAAATGATTAAAAACTCTAGAGGAGACTGCGTTTCTTATACAGAGAGAGAGAGAGAGAGAGAGAGAGAGAGAGAGAGAGACAGACAGACAGACAGACAGACAGACAGACAGACAGACAGAGACAGACAGAGACAGAGACAGAGACAGAAACACAGACAGACAGACAGACAGACAGAGAGAGAGAGACGGACAGACAGACAGACAGACAGACAGACAGACAGACAGACAGACAGACAGAGACACAGACAGACAGACAGAGATCGGTCTTGTCGACCGCACAGTCACCTAGGATGAAGACTTAAATAAGATTAGGTTCCGACCGCTTTGGATTCTCAGCGGCAGAGGGAACCGTAATTTCTGCGTCCGCGGTACCCCAATGCGGGGCGTGACGGCTTCAAACGTCAACGACCGCAACCCACTTGCTTTTGAACCTTTCACTGCACGCAGCATTGACGACAGAACTAATTAATCTTCTGGTTTGGTCAAGGAGCGGGGAGGTGGGGGCGAAGGGGGGGGAGGTCGAAGTCGAAGAGGGTGTTGGCAGGGGGGCGGAGGTGGGTAGTGGTGGGGTGGGGTAGGGGGGTCTTCAAAATCAAAAATCAAGAGAAAGAGCGGTGGAGAGGGAGATTGGGGGAGGGGGGGGGGGGGGGGGATAACTGAAGAATGTTTCCCATAAAACTTCAAGCTCTGCAACACTTCAAAAGCCGCCACTCTAAAAATAGAATAACCTCAATAGAAGACTGTGGGATACCGTTTTTCTTCTTCTTCTTCTATTTTCTTTTCCCCTTTTTTTTAATTTTTATAATCGATGGGATCAATACACTTCACATATACCCGTGCGACCCGGAAGGTACCCGACAAAGCGCCGGCCCAACAACTTTGGTGGAGCAAGACGGACAGCCCGTGCGAGTGTGTGCATGGTTTTTGGACGCACGACAGGAGCTAGACTGAGAGGGTACAAGCATGACGCAGCCACGGGGTGAGACGCCACAGTCTAAGCAATATTGATTGGAAAATCGCCTTTGTGCACGCTTCTGCTCCGCTCTGTACTCTGTGCTTCTCGCTCGCTAATGTCAACCGTATGGCGGATTGTACAAGTAATCAGTATCAGGGGTGGCGAGCGCGCCTGCGTATAAGTCCAGTATATTGCTGATAAAGTGCGGGATTTATGAACTTCGCCTAATTCCCGCCGATGTGGTCAGCTTCGGCACAAAGCACTTCCTTATTTAGCACAGCTGGGCAGCACTGAATATAGAAACAGAAAGTCATACAGCCAGCGCGCCTGTGTAAAAAAATCATCCGATATATATTGTGGTTGGAGGGCGGGGCTGGTTGTTCAATGCGCCCGAAACTGCATGGACAAATACAGTAGTGGCCAGTTTGGACACAAAGTACTGTGTTAGACACAGCTAGAACCATAAGCGTGTAAACTACTAATTGTAAAACTGTAAATGTTGATAAAGTACAACATTCCTTGCATTTAAACTGGACAAACAAACACAGAAGTGGCCAGTTTCGGAAGAAGAAAAAAAAATACTTTCTTCGGTACAGCTGGACAGAACTGAACACACACACACACACGCACGCACGCACGCACACACACACACACACACACACACACACACACACACACACACACACACACACACACACACACACACACACACACACACACAAAACCGATAGATAAAGCCTGAGTGCGCGTGTAACAAAAATCAATAAGACTGTTGACGAAGTACGGGATTAAAAAAATTAAACAAACACAGAAGTAAGGAGTTTCGGCACCATGCATTCCCACCTACACAACTGGACAGAACCGAATACAGACACAGAAAGCTAAAACAACAAGAGAGAATAAAATATATCGTTGTTTGGATCAAGACTAACACAAGAACCAAGAAAAGAAAAAAAGACCATCTCTTCATTCCCCCTCCCCTTTCCAACCTACCCTCACCCCCGACTCCAAACTCTCTGTAGAGTTTGCGAATATGTCTATAAAGGAAAAAACTGCTGAACACGCAGAATTTCACCAGCCTCTGCATCATCGACATTAATTTCCAAGCAGATTCAAGCAAAGAACAAGAACACCAATATGACAAACAGAGAAGGAAAAAAAAAACTAAACACAGAAAAGCATGGAAGAAGCCGAGTCAGACAAATTGCGGAAACAAGGTCTGGCGCGTGATGGATTTAACAATCCTTTTTTTTAATGGTCACGTGCACGCTCTCTGTCTTGTCGGCAACCGAAAGCGAAATCCTTTAAATTTTATGCCAATTTAATATTAAATTAACTATCTGTTTGTTCGTTGTTCGAAACTTTCAAACTTGTGTTGTACTGTTCCATCCAAAAGGAGTTATTTTTTCAGAATTATTTAACCTTTTGTGCGTTTCGATCTTTTCCAGCCACTGTTAGTACAATGGTGAGCGGGAGCATCCGACTGTGTCCGACTTTGCTATCTCTTTCTTTCAGCAGTTTACTGCCGATTTTTGTCACTCCCTGTCAGTGTTGTGCATCGGCGAACAAACAACTCGTTTACGCAGACACTGAGATTAACAATAATGACAAATGTTGCTGCTAATGCAAACTGAAAGCTGTAACAACAACATGAACAACACACACACACACACACACACACACACACGCACGTTAACTTGACGTCTACATCCGAACACTGCGTGACTGAAACTGCCGAGGTCCCCCAAGTCTATATCTCTGTCCCGTCAAGCACCCCCCCCCCCCCCACACACACACACCACGAAAGCCAGCCAAGTGGGTGTATTTTCTGCAGTTTGTGCACACGCAAGACCCCAGTAGCAGAGCAATGTGCGGCTAAAAAAAAAAAAAAAAAACAACACCGTAATCAACAAGGGACCTCGGTTCCCCCCCCCCCCCCCCCACCATGCGATACAGTGACTATCTGCACGTGGCACCGATGCCCCTGTTTGACACGCTAGCACAACTCTGGCCCCGAAGGGAAATAAATTGCTGGCGATCAAAGGAAAATAGGAGTCGGAACTGAGGATGCCGGGCACAACTCTTTTACAGTCGTTGGGTGAAACCCCTAGAGAATACAAATTCCCTGTAGATCTGCTTTCATTGGATGGTTGGTTAGACTTGTTTAAAGCCGAGGTGTCTCCGAAGAGGTCCCGGCGAGAACAGAAATGCCAGAAGGTAGGGGGAACGTGGAGACTACCTACCGCTACACTGTCACCACCAGGGTGATTTCTGCATTCAGATGTGCAGCGAGGAGAGAATGTTTCGTTAATTGTGAGGGAGCAAAGTCACAAGACAGTGTCCAAAGACCACAATTTTTGAAGAGAAAGCAGAGCCGAAGCGGAATCAAACTGAGGCCCTTCTGCCTACCGCGTGGACCTGTATTATAATATTATACAGCAGAGCTGTGTGGAAGTCGCGGTTGCTATCCTGGGCTCCCGTCCCTAATAAGCCTACGGTTTCTGTGGACGTAAAGCAACACTCAACCAAGTCTTATATATGTCCATGGCCCATAGGCAAAATGCTTATCGCTAGGCTGCACCGGCTCACACTTTCCATTTGTTCCAAGCGAGCCTCTCTCTCTCTCTCTCTCTTACAACGCCGTTCTGGTTTTGCTCATGGTTTCTACGGGGAAATGCTTCTCGGCGCGGAAGCTGTGTCCAGTAATAAGTATAACGAGTGGGCAGCAGTTTGGAGTGTGTACCTGCAATCTCCGCTCATCCTTACCGCCATGCATGCTTAATTATTTATCGCCAGAGGCGCTGGCCAGGTGTGAACGATGTGGAATGCTTTTGATGCCGGATACCGCCGTCAGTACCCGCCTGGGTCTTGGGAGAAGGTCAAGGTAAGCACCTCGCTCAGCACATGTTTTGGCGGGGGGGGGGGGGGGAGATGGGGGGGGGGGCAGGTAGGAGGGAGAGAGAGATTGGATTTTCATGTCTTGCCGACCGCACAGGGTAACCTCAAAAATAAGAGAGGGAGGGAGGGAGGGAGAAAGAGAGTAATTGGATTTTAACGTCTCGTCAGCAGCACAGGGTCACCTCCGGACGGAGAGAGAGAGGGAGAGAAGGAGAGAGAGAGAGAGAGGGGGGATTTTATTGGGAGAGAGAGCTATTGGATTTTAACGTCCTGTCAACCGCACAGGATCATCTCAGGACGGGAGCGAGAGAGAGAGAGGGGGGAGAGGGGGAGAGAGAGAGACTGGATTTAACGTCTAGGACGGAGCGAGAGAGAGGTGGGGAAGGAGAGGGTATTAACGTCTAGCAAACGCACAGGGAAAGGACGACGGAGAGGGGGGGGGGGGAGAGAGAGTTTGGGATTTAACGTCTAGGACGGAGGAGAGGGAGGGGGGGGGAGGGGGGGGAGACTGCATTTTAACGTCTAGCCAACCGCACAGGGTCAGCCTCAAGGCGGAGAGAGAGAGGGATGGGGGAAGGGGGTAGGGAGGGGAGAGAGAGAGAGACTGATTTAACGTCTTGCCAACCGCACAGGGTCACCTCAGAGAGGCGGGGGGGGGGAGGAGGGGGGGAGGGAGGGAGAGAGAGAGAGAGAGAGAGAGAGGGGAGGATTTAACGTCTTGAGGAGGGGTCCTCAGGACGGGGGGGGGGGGGGGGAGAAAAAGAGAGAGAGAGAAAAATTTAACGTCTTGCCAACCGCACAGGGTCACCTCAGGAAGAAAAGAGAGAGAGGGAACGGGAGAGAGAGGAGAGTAATTGGATTTAACATACTGTCAGAAGAGAGAGAAGGGGGGGGGGGAGGAAGAGAGAGAGACCGAGACAGAGAGATAACCCCAGTACCAACAGCACGCGGTGTAAACACACAAGGCGGGTCGGTTATGGCTCTCTGATGGGCGCGCAATATGTCTGTCTAAATATGCCCCCAGGTGGCAAGCCCCGCAACAATGCCGCTGCACCGAGGAGGCTGCAAACCGCTCATTCCAGGGAACCGACCGTGCTTGCGTCAGCGCCGCCTCTCTGCACCCGCTTGGAATGTGTCACGACATCAACACTTGGCCGCCGGACCGCAATCAGGTTTGTGTGTGTGTGTGTGTGTTTGTGTGTGTGTGTGTGTGTGTGTTCGCGTGCGTGT
Source organism: Alviniconcha marisindica (assembly GCA_018857735.1). Lineage (NCBI taxonomy): Eukaryota > Metazoa > Mollusca > Gastropoda > Provannidae > Alviniconcha > Alviniconcha marisindica. The sequence continues at coordinate 848,145 of JABMCL010003339.1, forward strand.
GTGTGCGCGAACGCGCTGTGTGTATGTATGTATTACGTTTTTACCCCCACCCGCCCCACGGGGTGGGGGGGGAGAATGGGAGGAGGAGTCAGAGGTGATCGCTGTACAAAGCTGTTCACATCCTCCTCTCGAAGACAATGCAATGCCAGTCAGATCATATACGAGCCGTCCTGGCTACGGCACGAGGGAGTATTGTCGCTTTCCGAACTCGGTTTTGCGAGTACATAACGAAGGAGAGCCATAAACCATTGAGACAGCGCTCAAAGATGTTCGCTTTTAGTCATGGTGTTTAGCTCCCTGCGACGTTCGCGAAGCGTGTTGACGCGTTCACGTTCAACAGACACACCAACGGCGATGCCCGATACTTGTTTAGCGCCCAGTAAGCCCGCCAAGGTCATCTGAAGGCGAAGACACCAAGTCCAGCAGACTAACAATCACACAGACACGTTAATACAAACACAAACACGCAGAGACACACGCACACGCACACACAGTCAGAAATCAATGAGAGAGAGAGAGAGAGGCAGAGACAGAGAGACAGAGAGAGAGAGACAGAGACAGACAGACAGACAGAGACAGCTCAGAACTTTACTACACAAGGATTAAGATTTTAGGCAGTTGCCTATTCTTACAATCTGTCCCTGCTACATGCCAACAGGCTACATATAAAACAAAGAGACAGAGAGACATAGACAGAGACACAGACAGGCTGGCAGACAGACAGACAGACACAGACAGACATAGATTGATAGGCTGACCGACAGACAGACAGACACAGAAACAGAGAGACACCGGCGGGGGCCGAAAAGACTGAGGTAGACTGCTAGACAGACAGATAATTGATTTGTTAACGCCCAGTCAGTCACGACGGTTATATCAGAGTGAACTGATAGACAGAGAAAGAGAGAGACATAGATAGACAGAGACAGAGAGACACAGAAAGACAGAGACAGCAACATAGAAACAGCGACGATGACAGACCGATACAAGCAGAAGAAAAAAGAGACAGAGCGACAGAGACACAGAAAGACAGAGACAGCAACATAGAAACAGCGACGATGACAGACCGATACAAGCAGACGAAAAATGAGACAGAGCGACAGAGACAGCAACATAGAAACAGCAACGATGACAGACCGATACAAGCAAACGAAAAAAAGAGACAGAGCGACAGAGACAGAAAGACAGAGACAGCAACGTAGAAAGAGCGACGATGACTGACCAATACAAGCAAACGAAAAAAAGAGACAGCGTCAGAAACAGCAACATAGAAACAGCGACGATAACAGACCGATACAAGCAGACGAAAAAAGAGACAGCGACAGAGACAGCAACATAGAAACAGCGACGATAACAGACCGATACAAGAAGAAGAAAAAAGAGACAGACGACACAGACAGCGTCCGACAGACAAAGATAGAGCGCGGCGCTCTGAGAGACAATAACAACAACAGACAGAGAAACCCAACCACCCCTTGAACAGCAAAATTCCCCCCAGGAGGAAACCCAATCTGCAGGAAAGTGACCACCGTCATTGGAGGAGAAAGCGCCACAGACGTTGCAAACAAGCGAACACACGCATAGTGACACCGAAGCTGGTGAGAGAGGCAGAAAGAAAGCCCAGAAAGACAAGAAGAAGAAAAAAGAAAAAAAAAGAGAAAAGACGAGAGAAGACAAGAGTAAAGTGCAGACTTACTGTGTCCTGTTCCAAGGCAAACACGTAGTGGTTGAAGAACCGGTGCAGTTTCTCGTTGGTGTAGTTGATGCACAGTTGTTCAAAGCTGTTCGTCTGTCGGTGAGAAAACAGATGCATCAGTCAATCAGTCATACAATACTACTGCAAGCCTTTGCGCTCCATTCCAAAACAACTATTAACAAAGAAAAAGAAAAAGAAAAAAGACAGAAAGAAGAAGAAGAAACGGGTGGTGTGTGTCGGTCCAGTAGACAGTCTTGTTTACTTCATGATTATCAACGCCCAGTCAACCGTGTAGGTTAATATCACTACCAGGGTAAAACAAAGCCATGAAAATAACAAAATCAACTAACAAACAATTAACATATGACATGTTCGTCCGACTTTCCAAGAGAGGTCAACAAAATCACAAGTCAAAATCTGACTCTATATTCGTGACACACATCACTTCATGTTTGAAGTCAATGACGAGGAATGGGGAAAAAATAAAGACTGAATGCACCCCGAAGGCAAAAATCTGAAAGGCAGAACTCCTGGCAGGTAAACAGAGGAAGCATCCAAAGTCATATTCAGACATACTCATGATCGATTAACTGACGGCGAATCTCTGACGTCTCTGTGTTCCAACGAAGAACCTCTGACGGCTCTGTGTTCTAACGGAGAACCTCTAATAGCTCTGTGAGACTGTGTTCTAAGTCGAAGGGGGCAATGCAGGATTAGCTGACGGAGAACCTCTGACGGCTCAGGGTTCTAAATGGAAAGGGGCAATACAGGATCAAATGACGGGGAACCTCTGACGGCTCAGGGTTCTAAGTGGAAGGGGAAAATGCAGGATTAGCTGACGGAGAACTTCTGACGGCTCAGGGTTCTAAGTGGAAGGGAAAATGCAGGATTAACTGACGGAGAACCTCTGACGGCTCAGGGTTCTAAGTGGAAGGGGAAAATGCAGGATTAGCTGACGGAGAACCTCTGACGGCTCAGGGTTCTAAGTGGAAGGGGAAAATGCAGGATTAACTGACGGAGAACCTTTGACAGCTCAGGGTTCTAAGTGGAAGGGGAAAATGCAGGATTAACTGACGGAGAACCTCTGACGGCTCAGGGTTCTAAGTGGAAAGGTAAAAATGCAGGATTAACTGACGGAGAACCTTTGTCGGCTCTGTGTTCTAAGTGGAAGGGGACCCGTGTGGGATCCTAATCTTTAACGTGCCCGGATGCAGAACAAAAGCACTCGAGTTCGAGAAGCTTCTCGTCCTCATCGGACAGACTGAGCCTTCCATCCAATTTTCCAGCCAGACACGAAGACAAATAGCAGAGTTCAGCTGAAGCAGAACGGACGTTGGCTCGATTCGGTTTCGGTTCTCCTTTCTCTTCAAGGGTTGTTGTGTATGCATGGGCACTGTCTTGAGGTTACCCCCCTGCCCCATCCACAATTAATGAAACATTACACTGGTTCACACCCCTGTCCACCCTAAAGCAGAATCACTGAGGTGCTGCGGTGACAGCGTAGCGAAAGGTTTCCCTTTAGTTTCTCTCTTTCTCCTACCCTGGATCTTGGTCTCCGCCAATACCTCTTCGACGCCAAATGAGCGTTAGACTTGCCCAACAACAACAACCACGAAACACAAGCTACAGAACGCCAGGCTATAAACCGCTCGGGCTGTTTGTTCATTATGTATAAACACGGCATCAGTCCTAAGCTGACACCGGACACAAAGACAATACATACAACGACGCCATGACGTAACAACAGCCACGGCGTGGACCAGTAGCAGCTAAAAGGTACGAGGGGAGGGGAGGGGTGCTAGGGGAAGGCAGGGGGGGGGGGGGGGTAGACAGACAGTACGGAATCGGTTTCACGTGGGACTCGTCGCCAACAGACGACACGACTGAGACAAGCAGACAGGTAGAAAGCCGTTGAAGAGATTACCCCCCCCCCAAAAAATAATAATAATATATATAAATTATAATTGTAGAGAGTTAAGCTCGTTAACTCCATTGCGCCCCCAACGCACACACTGCACCTCCCCCGACTGTTGGCCGGATCAGACGCAGTCCGGCGAGCGCGAGTGACAGAGAGTAAACACGATGGACGTGGAAGCTGGCGATGAGCCATCTGCTGTCAGCGCGCTGGCATTGAGAGCAGCAGCCACCACACGCCACACAATGGCGGTAGCAGCCCATCTCTGGGAGGGAGGGGGGGGGGGGGCGGATAGCACTCCCACCCCCACCCCCCAACTACCCATCCACCCAGACAAAACAATGAGATGACCACTGGGACTACAGCCGCGAATTTTGGCCATGGGTGAAGCCGCTAGATAGTCAGACGTCTAGTAGTGGAGAGTCGACACGATGAGCGGAAGTCTTCCAGTGTCTCTCTGTGTCAGATTGTTCGTGTTGACGCTAAAGTTCATCGTCGTCTGGGGATTGTTTGTGTCACCGCAAATCGCAAAAGTGAAACCTGTTGCAAGGCTACTTAACATCGTACGGACACCTCCGTGAAATAATTTCACATATGACTTTTCTTGTGCGTGTGCGTGTGTGTGTGTGTGTGTGTGTGTTTCTTCCCCCTTTGCTTTTCTAAATGCCTTTGTGTGTTTATGCCACCCATCTAGTGTGTAAGTTGATCTTCTGGTTTATGTCCGCGTTCAGCCACTGCGAAAACACTTGTTAGGTTTGTTTGTGTCACTAGTCATGTACCCCCATTTGGGATTTCCAGCTATCTTCTTTGACTTGACTCACACAATGCCTTGAAAACACCTGAAGCCGTAACGCCAACGAGGGCAACATCATGGGTCGGCCAACATTCATATATACCACAGGACAGAATACATAACAGACATTGATATACTCCGTGCGACATGATGGGGTATATGCAGGCACGCCTACTACCATTCTGCACGCACCCTGCATGCTGATGGTCATACGATGCACTCGGCGTCTGTTAACCCACTATCTGCTCTTTCTCCGTTAAGTGTCCAGACCTCATCCCGGTATCTGTTCACTATAGAGGAAAACCCAACAAACAACCGATCCGAAAGAAAAGAGCCGTCAGCACAAACTGCATGTCCAGTATCTGCCGTAAGTATCCGAACTGCACCAGCTGTCCGGTTAGTGCTGACCTCCATTCCTTGGGATCGGTAGTTTTCACCAAAGCGGTCAGCAGATAGCGGGATGACGTCTGGACGCTTAATGGAGAAAGAACAGATAGTGAGCCAACAGACGTCTAACTCCACGGCCAGCTGCCACCGCATGTCTGCAGAGCCATCGCGCTCGTTACTCCCACACCCGATACAACAGTCGATACAGGGGCCAAAGTCAATAGTGAACACCATGAGGTGGGTGCTATGATCAACACTACCCGCCTGTCCACGCCGCCAGCTAATGCCTGCGAGCCACGCTCCAAGCACCCGGCACTACGCGCCCTGTATACCGGCCTCCTCTTTCGTGAGGTAGGGAAGGCCATGAGTGTGGTGATGTTCATCAGCTCGTACATATCTGGATGTGTAGACCAGACTGATCCGCTTGTGTGTGTGTGTGTGTGTGTGGTGTGTGGTGTGGTGTGGTGTTGTGTGGTGTGGTGCGTGTGTGTTGTGCGTGCGTGCGTGTGCGTGTTTGTGTGTGTGCGCGCGTGCGTGCGTGCGTGCGTGCGTTTGTGTGTGTGTGTGCGTGCGTGTGTGTGTGTGTGTGTGTGTGTGTGTGTGTGTGCGTGCGTGCGTGCTCGACGGGACAGAGATATAGACTGGGTAATCCTCGGCATCTTCATTCATGCTGAGTTCGCCGGGATGGAGACGTCATGTTCACGCCTGATCAACTTCCGACTCCAGTGGCAGCTTCTTCTTCGTCGTTGTCGTTCGCTCAGACAGGAACTCCGGTAGTTCAGGCCTATGCCGCCGTACGCTGACGGTTCTCCGCAGAGTCGTAGATCTTCTCCCTCATCCGTGCGTCAGCAGCGAAACGATCTTGGAGACGATCAGCTGCTGACCAGGACGCCCATCAAAGACGTTGCAACGTTGGGGTAACTTCCTTTTATGTGTATCGATCAGACGAAGACTGCTTACATGTAACTACCCCGTAACCTCTTCGGGCTGAAAAGTGCACATACGCGCCTGAAAACAGTGTACTTTCCTGTCCTACAACGAATCTAATTTCAATAGTGTGGGTTTTGATGAAAATCTGTTCACATGTTAACGCGAAAAAACTAAAACAAGAAAGGCATAAAAATTTAAAAATTCAATTTCCCACTTTTATTGGTTGTTTTCAAGGGACATCATGGCAGTGAAGGGGTTAAATAACCCTGCCCCCGTGAGAGTCAGTCCATCCCGTGTTGCACGTGCCCTAGCTATGCCGGCTTCAAACCGCTGTGGCCCGTGTCTTGCACGTGCACTGTGTGCCAGGTTTCCACTTCATGGAAACACCAGAGCTACGTTACTCATCGTCCCATGCTGCGATGATGGGCGAAAAAAATAGACGTGTTCATCACATCATGTGTCTTGATAAAAACGTAGGCATACTTATAACTCGCCCACCCCTCCTTCCACAAGTCCCCTCTTTGTTTTGTGTTTTGTTTGTTTTCGTTTTGTTCTGGGCGATAATCGGAAACAGAGAAACGTGTCGCGGAACAGGAACTGGGCAGTAACATTGTTTGATTCACAGCAACGCGCGGACCGTCTGCGCTCTGACTGCGTCTGTTGTTTGTGCTGTTTGCACAAGCAGCGACCGGTTACCGTAAAGCATTAAAAAGTCGTGGTGATCCGACGGTGCCCGGTCTTATCGTGACCAACCACGCGCACGTGGAACATGAAGGCCTACCTCGCGTGTGTGTGTGTGTGTGTTCGTGTGTGTGTGTGTGTGTGTGTGTGTGTGTGTGTGTGTGAGCATGTTCGTGTGTGTGTGTGTGTGTGTGTGTGTGTGTGTGTGTGATGGGGTTATACAGGGGTTTCATTATCTGCAATGTGTATGGAAGAGGGAACCCCATGAGCCTATGTTTTTCTTCCGTAAAGATAAGCGTCGGAAGTAAAGCTCTGAGGCAAAGACAGAAAATAAAGTACTGTTTCTCCTATTTCCTGGAAACTAAAACATACACCTCCTCTCCTCTCTCTCTCTCTCTCTCTCTCTCTCTCTCTCTCTCTCACACACACACACACACACACACACACACACACACACACATTTTCACAACGGATGGGGGTAGGGCTGGAGGGGGGGGGGGGGGGGACAGGTAAGCACGCATTTCCGACGTCAATCCATCAACTTCCTGTCCAACTTAAATTCCACGACACAAAACGCTTCATGCCTTCCCGGGTTTGAACACTGCACGTGATACAAACGCTTGGCACCGCCTTACAGAAGATCAATCTGGATTTCTGCCAAGCTGGGCGACCTATGTTCGCTCCTGAAAACGGTTTGCCCCGTGTATGTGACTGTGTGTGTGTGTGACAGAGTGTGTGTGTGACAGTGTGTGTGTGTGTGTGTGACAGTGTGTGTGTGTGTGTGTGACAGTGTGTGTATGTGTGTGTGTGTGTGTGTGCAGGCGTGTGCCTACATACTAACTCGGACCAAAACTTCACCCCACCCCAACCTTGAGATTGCAAACGATTACCGCTCAGTCCCCACACACCAATTCCCCATAGGCCGTAGCTATTCCCCAGCACCGCCACACGTAAAGCACTCGTCATCAAAAGGCCCAAGTAAGCACGAGAAATATGCTGGTGCCCTTTGAGTTCGGACAACACGCGCCCGTGTTCAATCACCTCAGTGCGGTTTCAGACAAAATACCAGAGGTGAGAGAGGAAAGGGGGTGGGGGGTGCGGGGAGGGGCAGGGCGGGGGGCAACAACGCGCTCTTTGTTTTCCCACCCAGCGGATGGTTGCATGGTTAGTCGGCTGGGTGTTGCGTCACGGCACAAAAAGCGGAGCTGGCTTCTCGATCTACCGTTGCAGCGTCTGGGAAGGAACCACGCCTTCTCCCACAGCCATAACTTGGGTTTTGAGAGCGAGTATACTCTCGCTCTCCGTCACCGACTTTCCGCAGTACCCCCAGTACAGCGGAGAGTCGGTGACGGTGAGCGAGAGTATACTCAGTACAGCGGAGTGAGAGTCGGGGGCGGAGAGCGAGAGTATACTCGCTCTCAAAACCCAAGTTATACGCCACAGACACAGAATAATAGTATACGTCTGTGGTTACAAGCACGATCGAGCGTGGTCACTAAGTGGCTGGCTGACCGTTACGTGCTAGGAGGCTTTGCGCCAGCCCCAAGAGAACACTCCCAGCATCGCTTTCCGGCACCTTCCTCCAAGAAGGATGTCGTAAACCAGTGCTTGGAGTTTGCCCCAAGAGTTCTCCGGAGCAATAATAATGATAATAACAATAATCTATGTAATAATAATCTGTGCAGGCTCTACAAAAGTCCTTCAGACTAAGCTGGGCAACCTGTCCCCCCCCCCCCCCACTAGCTTTTTTCCTTCCACACAGCTCCTGAGCTCTGCATGACTCTAAACGAGTGACTGTAGCTTTTCATAGCGCGTTTTTGAATATCCACCAAGTGGTGTACTTTGCAGCGCTGTGCAACAATCTTAGTGCATGCTGTGCACACAAAGGCGCACCAGGCACTAACATGACGAGTGCACAAGTGCTGACTCGACAGAAGCGGAAAGGTGATGGCCCTGCACTCTGCCTAATTCAGGAATCGAACCCTGGCCGCTAGATGTTGCCTACGGTCGAGTCCGTTGGCAAATAAACGGCTATAAACCCCGGCCTGTTTGTAAAGTCATCGTAGTTGTTGCTTTTTTTATGTAACATCAGGAACGAAAGTTGCATCTGACCGCTTGGAGCATAAAGTTCGGCGTGGACGGCTAAGCCATCGTACATTCAACTAACCAATCACAGCCGTCGATGGTTTGCTCAATGAAAACTTTCCTCTTTAACCTTACAGAAGCCAGTTCGACGGGCTTTGCTCGTAGGCAGCTCGTTCTGGTTTTTTCTTCTTCTCCTTTTTCATCTTCTTCTTCGTCGTCGTCGTTGTTGTTGTTGTTGTTGTTGTTTGTCCTTCCTCTCTCTCTCTCTCTCTCTCTCTCTCTCTCTCTCTCTCTCTCTCTCTCTCACACACACACACACACACACACACACTCTCTCTCTCTCTCCATGTCCTTTGTGTTTATGATCTTTATTCTCTTCTTCTTCTTCAGCAGCAGCAGCAGCAATCATTTCTACGAGCCCCTTTGGCTGGGGGTGGGGAGACATTTAATCATTCATTATTCCCTGGAGAGGGGGGTGGGGTGGTGGAGAACGGGGATCGGAGGGGAGGGTGCAGAGTGCGGGGCAGAATTTCAGCTTTTCCAAACGCAAGTTATTGCCACACATGATGCACTAATGCACTACTTAACGCCAACAGTTTATTGCTGGCAGCCTCTGCCGGACTGTGGCTGCTAGCTTTCCTCGGCGAAGGCGGCTCGAATTTCCCCAAAAGGGACGCAGAAATAATTTCCATGATGGTGAAAGACAGAATTTCAGTATAATAATAACGATAAATCATGCGAGAGTCTGTCAGTCAAAATTACCCGATAAGTGTGCCGGTCAGTAAACTGACAGGACCAACAACCACGGACATGGATCAGACGAAAAAGACAGAAAGAAAACGAAGAACTTTAGACAGTAAGGCATGCTGAGAGTGAGAGAACGAAGCATGTTAGGTGGGTGACTGACATACAACAAAGTCATGCTGAGAGTGAGAGAACGAAGCATGATAGGTAGGTGACTGACTTACATCAGTCATGCTTAGAGTGAGAGAACGAAGCATGATAGGTAGGTGACTGACTTACATCAGTCATGCTTAGAGTGAGAGAACGAAGCATGATAGGTAGGTGACTGACTTACATCAAAATCATGCTGAGAGTGAGAGAACGAAGCATGCTAGGTAGGTGACTGACTTACATCGAAGTTCTCGAAGCCGAAGATGTCGAGGATGCCGATGAAGCGGGTCTGGTGCTGTCCCGGGTTGGTGCACTTGTTGATGGCATCCACCAGCCACGCGAACGTCCGTGAGTACAGCGCCTTGGCCATGGCGTGACGGTTCTCTGACGCCTGCAACGTCACACAACCAAACGATAAAATTACTGTCACAGAACGTCACTGAGTACAGCGACTGCAACGTCACACAACCAAACGATAAAACAGCTGTCACAGAACGTCATTGAGAACAGCGACTGCAACGTCACACAACCAAACGATACGACTGCTGTCACAGAACGTCACTGAGTACAGCGCTTTGGCCATGACGTGATGGTTCTCTGACGCCTGCAACGTCACACAACCAAACGATACGACTGCTGTCACAGAACGTCATTCATTACAGCCAGTACATTGGCCATGCCGTGACGGTTCTCTGACGCCTGCAACGTCACACAACCAAACGATAAAACTACTGTCACAGAACGTCACTGAGTACAGCGACTGCAACGTCACACAACCAAACGACAAAACTGCTGTCACAGAACGTCACTGAGTACAGCGACTGCAACGTCACACAACCAAACGATAAAACTACTGTCACAGAACGTCACTGAGTACAGCGACTACAACGTCACACAACCAAACGACAAAACTGCTGTCACAGAACGTCACTGAGTACAGCGACTGCAACGTCACACAACCAAACGATACAACTGCTGTCACAGAACGTCACTGAGTACAGCGACTGCAACGTCACACAACCAAGTGATACATCCTATTGACTGACTATTGTGACAGAATGCCCGTGAGTATAATGCTTTGGACAAAAGGCGACGGCACCCAAAATGCTGCAGTAAAAACAAAACAAAAAGGGAGAAGAAGAAAAAAAGAAAAAGAAAATAAGTACGGTTAAAAAAAAAAAAAATTATCGACGCGGGGATTCCATCATCATTCAATGACGTCATTTTGCAGCCTGTAATCTGCCCGTTTCTGCAATAAGAGCAACAGCCAATGGAACAGAAGCCGATATTCATTTTCCCTATTTCAGGCTAGCCGGGAAGGGTGCCGATTTCATAACTCTCCTGTGATAGGCCGATGATAACGAGATTTATGTGCGGTTCCAGCATGCACGAGCCACGGCCACCAGTGAGCTGTTGCCCCGGGCAACGGCACTCCATCACTGCAACAACGGGCGGCCTTGACGGAACAATTTGCTAGCGACTGTGGCTGGGATGACAGCAAAAAGCTGCCGAGTTTCCACGTGATCCATTGTCCTCACAGACGCAGAGGCACACAGACACAGACATACACAGACTTGTGTGCACATCTTCTGTACCCAAATAGCCAGTGATCCTCGCTCTCCTAGCTAAAAACTCGGTGTCAGGAAGTAGACAGAAGTCGGCGTGAGGCTTTGCATTTTCAATCACGTCGTCTGCACTGCAATTTCAAACACACACAAAACCGGGGGTTTCTGCAGGGGGTGGGAGAAGGGGGGGGGGGTGGCGGGCGGAGGGGGGGCAGATAAGTTCACAAGCCAGACCCCTTTTAGGCTTTCTTCTCGCTCTTCTTTTCCATCACCGTTCGGGTTTTCAGCAGGTCCTATCAGCTCCCAAACCCAAAACATCGGTTTACGAATCGCCGGAAAGCGAGGTTTGGACTGGGACACCATCCGACAGCTGAATAATAAAGATCACCATCATCGTCGTCTCCTCGTCAATGGTGATGCTGGTGCTTAGCTGGTGACATTGCCTCGCACCTGGATCTATCTGGTGAGTATGACCTCCATGTATCATCATGAACATCATCACCACCGCCAACATCACAACACCCCACATACACCAACACTGGTAGCAACGAGTCACTTACTTAGACCTGCACTTTGTAGGAGATGTTGTTGACGGTGTATTGCACTTGGGTCTGCCTGAAGAGCACGAGATCCCTGCATCATCACCAATATCAGCACCACCAACTCCACAACACAAACACCAACACCGGTTGCAACGGACCACTCACATCTTGCAGCTTGTAGTGGATGCCCCACATCCTCCTCAAGAGCGTGAGATACATATTGTATACAATCATCATCTCCACCGCCCCCAACATCACACACCACAAACACCAACACTGGTAGCCACGGGTCACTCACCTCCTGCACCTACTCGGGAATGCTGGTGACGGTGCCTCGCACCTGGATCTGCCTGAAGAGCATGAGATCCACGCATCATCATCAATATCACCACCACCAACTCCACAACACAAACACCGACACTGGCAGCAACGGGTCACTCACCTCTTGCACCTTGTAGGGGATGCCCTGTGTCTGCCTGAAGAACATGAGGTCCACGCATCATCATCAATATCAACACCACCAGCTCCACACCAAAACTACAAACACTGGTTGCAACAGATCACTCACCTCTGGCACCTTAAATGGGATGCCTTGGATCTGCCGAAAAGAGCATGAGATCCATACTGCATACATGACCACCAAAATACCACAAAACAAACACCAGCACTGGTTGCAACGGGTCACTCACCTCCTGCACCCTGTAGGGGATGCTGGTGACGGTGCCTGGCACCTGGCTCTGCCTGAAGAGCACGAGATTCATACTGTATATAGATTATCACCACCACACCAAAAAAAAAAACACTAGCACTGGTAGCCACGGGTCACTCACCTCCTGCATCTTGTAGGGGATGCTGGTGACGGTGCCTCGCACCTGGATCTGCCTGAAGAGCAGGAGCTCGGTGCAGGACTCCACTTCCATGCCCAGCAGGCCGCAGATGTCGCCCAACAGCTTGGCGTCCTGCTCCGTCAGGGCGCTCTTCTCGCCCTCCACGTCCTCGAAGTGCATGTTGCCCAGCATCAGCACGGCCGACAGCACGGAGAAGATGCCCCCGACCATGTCCTCCGCGATGTTCAGCACGTTCATGGCCAGGCGCAGGTTGTCAAACATGGCCAGGTCGTTGACGCCGGGGAGGGTGTAGCAGCCGCTCTGGTTGAGGTAGTCGTAGGAGTCGACGGGGCCGATGAGGTACTGCTGGGCCAGGTCGGGGGCCGCCTGGGCCCCGGCGACCAGCTGGTAGAAGACGTGGTAGTTGCGCTCGTTGGGCGACTGAAAGGTGATGCGTGACTGCTCCAGCAGGTAGTCCTGCACGATGCACCCTTTGATCTGGTTGCCGTGGAAGCACACCTGCATGAACTTGCCGAAGCGGCTCGAGTTGTCGTTGCGCACCGTCTTGGCGTTGCCTGCACGAAGAATAAAATAAATTTAAAAAACAACAACAGAAACTCGTTGGGTTGTAAAAGTTAGTTTTTGGATTTGTTTAGTTGATGTCATGCATAGGGCCCAGAGCTCAGAAGCTGTGTGAATGTCGAGGTGGCCGTCCTGGGCTCCCCATCCCTAAAAAGCCTTATGGTTTCTGTGGACGTAAAGCAACACTTACATACGCGCGCGTGCATGCGCACACACATCCCTTTAAATTCCTATTCGAGGATACATTAATGAAAGTAGTTTCCCTCTATTTCTACCTAGACAGCGAGAAATTCAAATATCATATGATCATCATATTTATGACTGAAAATGTAATCAGATTTTTTTGGTTTGTTTTCTTTTCCTTTTATCTAAAACGAGAGAGAGAGAGAGAGAGAGAGAGAGAGAGAGAGAGAGAGAGAGAGAGAGAGAGAGAGAGAGAGAGAGAGAGCGAAGAGACAGAGAAACACACACACACACACACACACACACACACACACACACACACACACACACACACACACACACACACGTTTCAAGGAGGCCTGAAAATACCAACACGCAGCTACCGAGGGATCGGATACGTAACTCTGCTTTTTTGATCCCCGGTCTTTCGAGAGGGACGACCAAAGTTCAATCAGCTCTTCAATAAGCTGTTACAGTGACGTATCACTGGCGGCCACTCCGGCTGTGAAGGAGCAGCGGGAGACAAACGCCAGATGTCCTCACAAAGCCTGGAGCTTAGTCGTGTCGCGGAGGTGAAGAGGTCCAAGGAAGGAGGTTCAGGGGGGTCAAGAGGATCCAGCCAAGAGGCTCGCAGTGACAGTCAGCCTTCACCTAGCTCTACTCTATCCGTCACACTGACAGCTGAAACTCGTTTCGGGTCTCGATTTATGACCGTTGTATAACAGACGAATTGCCTGCAGAGTTGCTGCGATCGGCTGTGTGTGTGTTGTATAGACTAAGTGATGACATTCAACAGAAGACCGTCTAAGTTTTTCAGAGCCAAACACATAAGAGGTTAAAAAGAACGCTATTTATTAGGACAAACCACATGTTGTCTTTTGTCCCAATAAATAGCGTTCTTTTGAACCTTTTCTGTGTTCGGATCTTTCTAACATGTTGTGTTTTGTCCTAATAACTAGCTTTCTTTTGAACCTTCTATGTGGCTGGGTCTGGTTTCAGAACAGTGGCAATTTACCTTTTAAAAATTATTATTAATAAACGCGTGCATGTAATTTCCCAACTTCGGCAAGTATCATGTTCAACTGCAATCGTCTTCTCCTACACAGAGAACAAGCATAATATCATTAAGCTATCGCTCTTTCTCTTAATGTGCTTCAAAACAATGGAATTCTTTCCCTTCTGGCATTCGTCAGTCAATTTGCCCATGCCTTCAAAACTGCGTTAAAAACTCACTTCTACAAACAAAGCGATTTCAAATTCTTCTTTCTTCTGCCCCTCCCCCCTCCGATGAAGTTTAACGTGCCCTCAAACTACGTTGAAACGGTGCTTTGAAGAAGACTGGATTCAACACTGGCTGTTTAATACCACATGGGGAAAAAAGAAGAAAAACAAGAAAAAGAAAAGAAAAAAGGTTAGAGTATCTTGATCCTTGTTAATATGTATACAAAAGGCAAAATGGCTGGCTGCTCAATACGAAGTCGTGAAGACTAAGTGAAGAATCGATTTCTAATAAATGTGTATCCAGAGGGCAAAAGGGCTGTTTAATACAAAACGCGGAAGTAGGTTGCCCGTTGGTGTAGACACAACCAGATCTTTTTTGTCTGTTTTAATTCAAATGACTGGGTGGCGAGCAAGGATTATATTATATACTCTTTTTGTTCACCTTCTTCTTTCCTTCCCTCTGTTTTTGTTCTTTCTTCTTCTTCTTTTTCTTCTTCCTTTGTTCTTGAGACTATTTGTTTTGGGGATTCTGTACCAACGGTGTATTTCTATTCAGCCGACAGCTGTTGGCCTAAGAATTTGTTTTGGAAACCCAAGCCAAAGATGTGAGTCGAAAAACCTGTCGATCAATAAATTCCAAGGATCTATGTTAGCCATCTTTAACTGGAAAGTCGGCAAGGCTCTAAGGACCCTAATCAAAGGAGAACTTCCAGTGACCAGCCTCGTCACACGTTCAAAGCACTCTCAGCGCTTACAATTATACGTACACGTACGTATTCACAGTCTAAAAGCCCGGTCATGCGCGGACACCGCACACCTCCCTTCAAACTGTAATGTGTGCAAACAATATTGTGAACAAAAAAAAAAAGCTTTAACCAAGTTGACGGCAGCGTTCTGGAGAAGAAGAAGAAAAAAAGAGTGAAAAAAAAGAAGAGAAGAAAACTAGATTAAACGCATAAAGTTGAAAGGACTTTCCCCCGTCAAACCTGGCCACCTTCATTCCAAACAGGCTTCTCTCGCTCTGTCTCTGTCTGTCTGTCTGTCTGTCTGTCTGTCTGTCTGTCTCTCTCTCTCTCTCTCTCTCTCTCTCTCTCTCTCTCTCTCTCTCCTTGTTTTTTTCCCTTCGTTTTTCCCCTTTTGTTTTCTCCTCCTTTTTTTTCTTCTTTTCTTTTCTTTAACCTTTTCGTATCATCAATTTTTGTATTGTATCTTCACTGTTTGTTCGTTGCCTAGCAGACGCAGTCTGTTCCGAAAATGTGCAAGTTGTTTTGTATTGCCCCATTAAAGCAAAAGAGGCGTTCTTTTTAACCTTTTGTGTATTTTGGTGCAGCGGGCGGGCACGCTGTCTTTGGGCTTTCTACAAACAGACGCACGTCTGCAGGCATAGGCAGCACGCAATGTCTTCCATCTGTGACCCACTTCCGCCTCTGTCTACGCCCATCATATACGAATCACAGGACGGAATCAAAGCGCCGCCAGCATCAACGAAACACCCTAGGTCGGTTAGTCTAGGAAGTGACATAATTCAGAAGGGATTGGGTGATTCGTCAGCCTTGAAGTAGCTGTACGGGGCTGTAGGTTTGGAGTTCTGAGTTCATTGCAGATGCATGTGCTTGCGTGTCTGCCACCGTCAAGAGGCCCTTCCGATTGTGGGCTTCCGGTGGGCCCACAAATGAACCCAGCCCATTAAACAAGTCTACACTGTCGTACGCACCATGTATCAACGAACATGGCAACGTAGGAAATTAACCTTCGCTTTTGCGTAGTGACAATCCTTCGCCCCTCCCCCCCTCCCCCGGCATCCACCCACCCAACACATACAAACACAGACCCAGACCCCAATCAAGGAGAAGAACTTCGAGTGATTAGACTCGTCATACGTTTAAAGCACTCTCAGCGCTTACAGTTATAGACATACACGTACTTAAGACACAGGCACAGACACACACACACCTCGTAAAACAAAGTTTATCCCCCCCCCCCCCCCCCCCCCCTGTCTTCTTCTTCTTCACGCGCCTCGCTTTCAAAATATGTCTGAACTGTTTTGAATCAGAACTTGGTGACCAGACACTAACTACACTCACCCACTACAGCAGATGTCACCCACATAAAACAGAAGAGTCGTGACAAGACCGCAGTGCTGGCCCGGTTTTATTGCCACAGTAATTACACCACCCCAGCAAGATCCGCTTCCCTCTCTTCCGGATCGCCAAACAGTGAGCGACAATTACGAACGGTGCTTTGATGGCCAGTCTGCTGACAGTTACCGACAGTGACAGTCTTCCCTCGGGAACGTCCGGGGACATTTCCGACTAACCAATCGTTAGTGACTTCCTTTTTTCTTCCCTCCTCCCCCACCCCGGCAACCCCCTTGCTAGAAAGCATGCCAGCAGCAACTTTCTCTCAGAAAAATAATGCTTTTGTGGTCGCTTTTGGAATTGCTTATCCTGACTGAATAACAGCAATAACGAACATGCTGACTTTGAGTCCACATATTTCACATAGGGGGAAAATCGGACACACACACACACACATACACACACACACACACACACACATACACTCCAAGCACTGGTTTACGACATCCTTCCTTCGAGGAAGGTGCCGGAAAGCGATGCTCGGAGTGTCATGCACACACACACACACACACACACACACAACACACACACACACACACACACACACACACACACACACACACACGCACACGCACGCACGCACGCACGCACGCACGCACGCACGCACACACAGGGACCCGCACATACAATTATAATTACTCAATGTACACAACTTAATTTACAAGCAATTTAAACAAATAACAAACGGAGACTTGAGGCAGAAGAAAACAGGAGCGCGAAGCGGATAACACGGCTTTTGTGGACAAAGACATATATATATATATAGATATATATAGATCAATTATCTGTATATCCGATATGACCGCCGTGGTCCAACATCTGGCCACCGGATACAAAAAGTCCATCCAACAACACCACCTTCAGTACAGATACTGACGAAGGTTCACCCATGCGGTAAGTCTACACATGTTCCATTTTATAAGCAAAGAATCTGCCAACTGCAGCGCGAAAGCTTCATCAGATATTAGCTCGCGTAACAGTCCCTGGTGAGATGATCCACTTGATATACATCAGCTGGACACCGTATTACAGCGGCCACTGAGACCTCACAAGTGGCGGTACCCTACCAATCAAGACAGTGCAATCTTGTTACAAGAAAAGCAGGTCTTTGGTGGTCGGACCGAGCGCTCACATCACACGGAGAGGATTTTTTTGTTAAGCACCAAGACTCTCGCTGACTCTAAAAAATAATAATCTGAAACAAGGATGACTGCTTGCGTTCTAAAACAAGATCCACACGTATAAACGGTTAAAAAAGAACGCCAATTTGCATGTGCACATGTTGCGTATCATCATATAACATTAGCGTGTTTTTTTTTTAACCGTTTGTGTGTTTGAATCTCATGGAGAAGCTTGATGGTGGTGCACTTCATGGCTGTAACTAACAACATAACAAAACAGCTCAACCAAAAACAGACAAGTATCCTACATCTCATTTTTCACCGTTTAATTGTTGTTTAAGTGTTGTCTTGCAGCTTCAAAATGTGGCTTACCCCGAGCATTTGCATGTTGTGTTTTATCGTAATAAATATCATTCTTTTTAATCTTTTATGTGTTTGGATCTTATCCTTCTACAGATCCCTGCGGTGGGTACAGCTGTCGCCGAATTGAGATCCCCTCAGCTCTTGCGAATCCAGAGCTTTTAATCTTGGAGTCAGTGAGAATACAGCTGCCACTGCGTGCTTTGCCGTGAACTGATTATGCCTTTGTGGTTCATTCGACTCCATTTTTCCACTCTTCTTGAACAGAGAGTGAAGTGCGACGTGTACAGTGAATCGGACATTTTACTTGTGATTTGATGACTTGGGTTACGCCACGATAAAACTATGACCTTCGCGACTGACCGAGTTTTATCTCTTACCAGTCACACAGACTTCCACGTACCTATCTGAACTTTCTTGTCCTGGTTGCTGGGTTCCTGTCAGACGACGGACTGATTGTCTATGGCCCCGAATCTTGACTCCGCTTTATCGTTAATTACTTTGTTTCAGAATTATGTTTCGTTGGTTGGTCTAAAAACGGGGCTCTTTTTATTTATTTAATTTTTCTCGAAAATTTCCACACCATTTATATTGCTTTATCCTGTACTGTTACAAATCGTTCATTTCAAACCCTTCGTGTATTTGGATATTTTGGGTCCAGTCACCTTTTCGCAAAGGTCATGGTTACCGTATTAATAGATACTAAATAATGACAGGGCTCTGCCCTCCAAGATAAATTCAACATTAAAACTGTTATCATCGTTGCGCATCTTTTTGAAAAGCAGTAATCACTCTAGTGCCGACAGTACTTCCCCTCCCCCATCCCCTCCAGGGAAGTCGGCCCCCTGTCTTTATCAGGAAAGTGGCACGTAAAGATGTTTGTTAAACTGAGTTCATCACTCATTTTCCAGACTTGGCAACGGTGCCTACAAAAATGGATCGTATGTTGACAGGTTGGCGGCGTATGTGCATCAGCTGCGAGTGCAGCGGAAGCTCAAGATTTCAGCAAATACGTTAAAGGGACCTTGATCACTGTATTTGACTGATATTCACTTCAGACACCGACTCTGGTACATTCCAGCCCCAAACCAGGTTCACATAGTAAATACAATTACAAATATACTGCCTGCTCGTGACCTGGATGGTAAGGATGTGAGACTGTAATTCAGTCAACAAAGCTGGGTAAACGTCACACAGGGCAAAACGAGTAGACATCTTGTGATTCTGGGGTGGCTATGGCGTGATTCAGGAGTAAAGTATATTTTCTCTCTCTCTCTCTCTCTCTCTCTCTCTCTCTCTCTCTCTCTCTCTCTCGCTCGCTCGCTCGCTCGCTCCCCGCCCTACCTCCGACTCCTCCTTCCAGCCTCTCCTTGCTCCCCAAACCTTTCCACATTTATTAACCAATCAAACCTGGCAGTGGCAGGCACGTGCACCACGTATATATATACACACTAACGAGGACTGTGCAGCTCAGATAAACTGCAGTGAAGACGCTGCCAGGCTAATGTCGCTTACATCATCGCGGGCACTGAGGCTGCAGGGGATAAACATCCTGCACATCCGCCGCCGCTTGCGATTCAAAGCGCATCTCCTCTTTGCCTGTACCATGACCACCACCCTGCGCAAATTCACTGGCGTAGGTAATGCCCTCCCCCGCTTCCTTCCTGTCAAAACTTTCGGTTTGTTGGTCGTTCTTTCTACTTCTAATCCCCGGTGTTAATTCAACAAACTTTCAGGTAAATACGTTACCGCTGCGGTTTGACGGCGAATTTGAACTCACCGAGACACCCCCCGTTGGACACTTGGGTGCAAACGCTCAAAAAGAAGAGGGATTTAAAAGATATATATTCCATCTGCCTAAAAAAGCTAGGCGAACGAGGTCAAACGAAGGGGGGGGGGGGGAGAGAGAGACAGAGACAGAGAGACAGACAGACAGACAGAGATAGTTCAGGAAGGGAAACAAAATAAAGAAGAGCGTAAAAAGAAAGAAGAGCGCGGACGGGAGGGGGGGGGGGGGCGGAGGGCACATCGTGCGTAAAGTTTCGTAAAACCTGTGTTAAGAAATCCCACCAGAACCACTCGGGCAAACCTCCAAATGACTCAGTCATTAAGTGGCTATTGCAACACGCTGCATTAGGTCACAGACGATCCTCTCAACCAATTAACACCAGGCTGACATGGTCATCAGAACCAGCCGACAAGCCTAATCGTGACTCAGCCAGCAAGGCAGCGGCCAGTCAGCCACGCTGCACTGGGTCAGAGATGACCCACTGAGCCAATAAACACCTTCCCGATACTGATGTGTGAAGCTATAACACACCTGAGTCACTGACCAGCTGCCCGGCGTGTGGTCATTTCCACCTGAATTCTTCGGGGAGTGCCGGGTGGTGAGGCAGGAAGTCAGGGGGAGAGGAGGTGGGAGGGAGGGAGGAGGAATTCCTTGCCAAAAATGATGATGATGAAGTGTTGCTTAACGCTTGCCAAAAATGTTCAGGTGGTCTACTTAATGGCTGCATCGTCCTCACGTGACCTATAAGCGGGTAACTGGGCATTAAAGCAGATTACTTTTAAACCTGTTCCTTTGCCGTACCAGCCAAGAAAGAAAGAAAAAAAGAAGCGAAGTGTACCTGTACTCCATCCGCTGAAGGTGGAAATGTTGCCGAATCAGTCAAACTGAAGGTGAAAACACATAAACGGTAATAATAATAATAATAATAATAATAATAATACACCGCTAAGCTAATTTAAACGGAAAATACAAAATATGTGCGAATTTTCGGGGTAAGCCCATTTTCAAAGCCACAAAACGACAGTTAAACGGAAATAAACGGAAATATTGTACTTATCCGGTTGCCACTTTTTTTTTAGTGTCTCAACCGTTCTACTGGCGTTTTGTGGCTTTGAGAATGGGGCTTACCACGAAAATTCGCACACGTTTTGTTTTGTCCTATTAAATTAGCGTTCTCTGTAATCGTTTATCTGTTTGGATCTGGTTTTAGAACGCTAGCAGTCATCCTTGTTTCAGATTTTTTTCATTTTTATTTTAACGTGAAAATGTTCCTGAATCAGTGAAATCGAAGACGAAAATGTTACCGAATCGGGGTAACTTAAGGTAAACATGTTGCTGAATCAGAGAAACCGAAGATGAAAATGTTGGTGAATCAGGGGAACTTAAGGTGAACATGTTGCTGAATCAGAGAAACAAAGACCGAAACTGCGCAACCCTCCCCCAATCTCTTCACTCGGTTCATCTCTGGATACCTGGGCGAAACAGATCACATCACAAGTGACAGTTTAGCATGCCACTGCATGTACGGAATTGGGGGGCAGGGGTGGGGGGGGGGGGGGGGATAAAGTTGAACGAACCAGGTAAACAAAAATTCCCGGCGTACAGTACGTAGGTATACGTCAAGGCACAGCATGGTGTACGTACGACACGTACATCACACGCTCCTTCAGACGCTAAACTGGAGATGTACATACAGCTATGGCTAAGCACACTGTCCCCGGGACAGAGAGCGATGACGGAAGCCAGCGGGACACGCAACGGACACGACAGGTTAGTGGTCAGTCATCAATCAGAGGCAGCCCCATAATCAATACTCCCTGGCTGACTGGGCCGCCCAGTCATAAACTCATTTCGGCCCTCTTGTGTTTGCTGATGAGTTGACAGCCCGCTGACAAGCCGGGGACTGTCAGTGGTGGTCCGTGCCACATGTCCAGACTCGCAGCTGCAAGGTGCATGCTTGCAGACTTGTGGAGCTTTGCAAATCTGGGTTTTCTGTGACACTTTTGGGCCACGGTGGGAGCCAGGGCGTGGTGTGTGTGTGGCGGGGGTGTGTGGGTGGGGGGGAGGGGGGGGGGATTTTTGTATGCAGACAGTTTGAGTGTGTGGGGATTAGCGTTCTCACCTAAGAAAAATGTCCGTGATCAGGT
>JABMCL010003339.1:872500-887500 GCA_018857735.1 Alviniconcha marisindica
ATCTTCGTTCCCGCAGAAAGCCAGCGGTCGCAACAGCAGCACAGTTCAGTCAAAAGTCACTTCGGGGTTGACCACACTTCTGCACAATGCTGCCTCGGCAGCGACTCTCGCGATAACCCTGACATCAGTCAAAGGCCGCACGCCGCTGAAGATAAGGCATGAAGACCTCCTTTTTCTTAGACACGGCAGCCCGGTAAAGCGGCCCCATCAAGTGGCATGAGCCTGAGAAGACAGTGGAGAGGCGCTTGAGACACTACCTGCCGGAACAATTTGCCACAGAGTCAAGCAATCGACCGCCTCGGGCAGAACGGAGGAAACAACTGGAAGCTGTTGAGATCTACTTTAAAAGGACGAGACAGCGTTCTAAATCGCTGTCAAACACTTGAGAAAACTTGTGAAAGGCGAGGTGGAGCGCTGGAGAGGTTTCCCGAGCACTTGGCGTAACGACTGCTTGACAACGACCGCTAACAACAACGAGTGCGGAGAATAAGAGTGCTCACAACGAGTGGTGACAACTGCGTGTAGCTGTAGACAACGATTGGAGACAACAGCGGGTAACAACAACGAGTGCACACAACAACAGCGACTGACAACAACACGTGGAGACAACAGCAAGTGACAACAACGGGTGGAGAAAACAGCGAGTGACAACAAGTGGAGACAACAATGAGTGGAGACAACAGCGAGTGACAACAACACGTGGAGACAACAGCGACTGACAACAATGGAGACAACAGCGAGTGACAACAATGAGTGGAGACAACAGCGAGTGACAACAACGCGTGGAGCCAACAGCGAGTGACAACAACACGTGGAGACAACAGCGAGTGACAACAATGACTGGAGACAACAGCAAGTGACAACAATGAGTGGAGACAACAGCGAATGACAAAAATGAGTGGAGACAACAGCGAATGACAAAAATGAGTTGAGACAAAAACGAGTGACAACAATGAGTGGAGACAACAGCGAATGACAACAATGAGTTGAGACAACGAGTGGAGACAACAGCGAGTGACAACAATGAGTGGAGACAACAGCGAGTGACAACAACGCGTGGAAACAACTGCGAGTGACAACAATGAGTGGAGACAACAGTGAATGGAAACAACAAAGAGTGGAGACAGCAACGAGTATGGAAACAACAACGAGTGGAGACAGCAACGAGTATAAACAGTCACGAATGTAGACGACGAATAGAGACAACAATGAACAGAGACAGCAACTAGTACAAACAGTCAAGAGTGTAGACAACGAGTGGAGACAACAACGACTGAGTGGAGACAACAGCGAGTAGAGACAACGAGTGGAGACAACAACGAGGACACACAGCAAGAAGCCCCTCACCGAAAGCCTCCAACACGGTGTTGGCCTCCAGGATCTGTTGCTCAGTCCAGAAGGACGTGTGGTTGGTAATGGAACACAGGTACTGCAGGATGAACTTGGTCGTCTCCGTCTAAAACACACACACACAACAACAAAAAAGTCTGAAAATTGCCAACCCGAGAGGTTTCGCCTCAGTTTTCGAAGATAACACTAAAACTGACAGTGACAGACGACAATGAGGATGTTTCTCTCGTGGAGTGTATGTACCATGTATTTACACGCATGCCAGGTGAGAGTTACCGTAGGCGACTCGGGTCTTTGTTGCTGTGTTTGTGTGACGTCTTTCGAGCGCTAATTAACTCCCTTGTGTGTTGATTCTAACACTAAAACTATAAACACATAGTCATTACTTACACAATGAACGTTCGTGTGAAGTGAGATCAAACCACACAAAAGAACGCTTAGTTTGGTAGACAACACAAAACATTAGTGCACGTCTTGTACTGTTTAATTCAAAATAAAACACACATACCTTTTAACTTTTAACCGTTTGTGTGTTTTGATCTTGTTTTAGGTTAGCAGTCAACTATCCCCCCCCCCCCCCCCCCCCCCCGGCCAAAAATATACAGACGGATACATTTACTTTCACGCTGTGCGGCTGGTTACTCTGGCAAATGTTTAGATACAATGCAATTTTAAAGCGTGTTACTTTGGCAAATGTTTAGATATAATGTAATTTAAAAACGTGTTACTTTGGCAACTGTTTAGATAAAATGCAATTTATAAACGCGTTACTCTGGCAAATGTTCAGATACAATGCAATTAAAAACGATATTCTACCGTTCCCCAGCTATACCGGCTTCATTCAAGACCAGATGCAAGACACGAGAGACCCACATACGAAACCCAAGTCAAATGTTCACGTTCCCAAAATTCTATCTCAGACTCTTTAAGGAATCCAAACGGTCTACAACTGCTAGACATCGCCCTGATAAGGCACTTGCAGGTGATGGACCTGAACGACAAGGGCATCCAGGAAAAGCAAAAGGTTCGTCCTCCCATCGGGCAAAAAAGTGCAGACGGTTAAAATAAAGTGGCGGCAGATTGCCCAGTACATCTCCTCCTTATCATCGGGAGCAGATAAAACAATTCATAAATCAACCCCAGACCTTTCCGAGCACTCTAACTGCCTCGCGCAAATTGCTGACAGATGAAATTTGGCCAGAATCCTTCCTGGCCAGATTTAAAAAAAGAAAATGAAAAAAAAAAGAAGAAGAAGAAAGAAAGAAAAAATGAATCAAATTAAAAGTGTGCGTCCGTGTGTGTGGGGAGAGGGGGGATGGTGGGGGGGGGGGGGGTGGGGGGGAAGAGATTTTGTACAATCAGAAGAACCGATCGGGTTTCAATGTATGGGTTGTCTTGCTTTTCCTCTTGTTCTCGTTTTCAGTTCCCTTTCAGTGTGGTAGTCAGTGCCACTGTTGTGGTGGTGATACTCTGTGTGTGTGTGTGTGTGTGTGTGTGTGTGTGTGTGTGTGTGTGTGTGTGTGTGTGTGTGTGTGTGTGTGTGTGTGTGTGTGTGTGTGTGTGTGTGTGTGTGTGTGTGTGTGTCTGGCTGTCTGTCTGGCTGTCTGTCTGTCTGTCTGTCTGTCTGTCTGTCTGCGTGCGTGCGCGAATGCGTGTGTTTGTGAATGTATCAAGACGGCCACGAAGTATTGACGAAAAGGACTTCTTCCATCGAATTCATCGTCATCAGCATTCCGAAGGAGAGGTTTATCTCCTTGACATACCGCCTCTTTAAAACCAATGTCCTCAACGCAGCTGGAAAGGGCCGAGAGAGTCCGCTCCACTGCACTACAAGATGAAAGAATTAGGAACTTAAGTCGGCAATGGCCCCGGAAGAAAGAACTTCATTGCAGCCCGAATGATCAATATCTTCCCAAGTCTCAGCCAAATTAGTCTACCGTCGTCCGTGGCTTAATTTCTACTCCAGGAACGACTAAAGTGCCCGAGTCCTGCAAATCACATCCTACTTTGTAGACATCTGATTTCCCTTGCCGGAAATGCAGATTGTACTTTTTCACACAAGCAAGCATCGACGGTGCAGCTCTGTTATTAACCTTCCACGTAAAGTGTATATATATTGTTTTACGTGCATATGTATACGAACTGTAACTTTCCTCTTCAAAGTTGTGTAATGACTGGCCGGATGTTTTCGAATTTCTGGGAGCATCTGAGGAATTCTGCGACACCTCTTCGAAGTGTTATTAACCCCTACATAAACTGTATATCCTTTTACGTGAGTAAATGTACCAACTGTGACTTTCCTCTTCAGAGCTGTGAAATCAATGGCCAGATGTTTTCGAGTTTCTCGGAGTATCTGGGGAATTCCGCGACATTTCTATTCTTCGATTTGTATATATATATATTATGATCTATATTGTGAAATTCGCGTCTATTTTCCGTGCAAAGCCAGCAACAACAGAGTCGCGCTATCCAGCCTACTGACTGATTACATCCTGACCTTTGTGCATTTTCTGCAAAATTTCGCCAGGGCAGTAATAATTCATTGCTTGTGGTACCTAAAGGATCAGCTGCTGAGACCACTACCAGAGACCAAGAAGAGGAGGAAGATGATTATGCTACTGCCCGAACTGGAATTCGAACTTGCAAGCTTTCGATTCCCAGTCTGGTCTTAACCACTCACCATGCCTATCACTTACTTAATACCCAACCGCGAAATCCACTGCGGCGCCACTATCAGGGTGAAACACAATTCATCATATGACACGTAAAGTCTAATTCACTGTTATGACACACGTCACTTTAAGTACTGACGAGGACTAGAGAAAGAAGGAGGGAAAAGTGAATCGGAATGGCACAAAGTAGGAAGGTAGAGTTATTGACGGTTGGCGAAGTATGAAAAGCTATCAATAATCTATTCTATTTTCAATATTCATGAGGTGAGGTCACCAAGGTTACTAACATCGAAAGCGAGGCTTAGAAGTGTCGCCTTCAGTGAAGACGACAAACTCTGTACACGATCACAACATTTTTGCACAACCCAACCGCGCTTTCGATCCCGTGATCCGCTGTCACATAGCTCATTCAGAACTGCCCATATGATAGCAGCGTGTTCGATAACAGCAACACCTGTAGAGATCGATGCATCAACATGACAAAATTACGTCGCACAAAACCACAACTGTAGGGAACCGATGCGTCACTAAGATAAAAGAATGTCGGATAAAAGCAACAATTGCAGGGAATCAATGCAGCAACACGATAAAAGAACGTCGGATAAAAAGAAGCAGCAACTGCCGGGAAGCTGACCTTTCCGGCGCCACTCTCGCCGCTGATGATGCACGATTGGTTATCAGCTGAGCTGCCCTGCAAGCTCTCGTAGGCCGCCTCGGCGATGGCGAAGATGTGAGGTTCCGCATGGCTGAACTTCTTCCCGTTGTACTGCTCCACGTTCGCCTGCAAAGTCGCAACAACTCTTTCATCCCTTACAATGCTTGGTAAAAACAGACAAAATTATGACTAATAATTAACCAGGGACTAAATGGGGTCGCAGGAGGGGGGGGGGGGGGGGGGGGGAGGGAGAAGGTATGTGTTTGTTTCTGTATGGGGGAGGGGGTGCGCCTACTACATACAACTAGCTTAGCATATGTGTTTGTTTCTGCATGTACGGGGGCCGGGGGCCGGGGGGGGGGGGGGGGGGGGCGGGCTACTACAACTAGCTTGGCATACCAAACTAGGAACAGAGACACAGCTTACAGTTGCAAAGCTGAGATATAGGACCTGCGACCAACAGAGAAGAGTTACATCTAGTTAGTTGGAAGCAGCATCTTGGTTCCTGAAAAAGCACATGGACGAAGTACTGTGTTTTTCGTCATTTCCTTTCGACAAGTAGAAAAATTAACGTATCTTCATGTCATAACGAAATTCATGCCATAGATGCCGCAATTTGTCAGACAAATTGCGGCATCTATGGTACGAATTTCGTTAAGTTAAATAATTATGACTAAACATATAGGCCTCCAACAGTCTGTGAAGTATTTCCAAAACTGTTAGGATTAACATGTACCCAACAAAAGACGTTACTGTGCGGTTAAAATTGATAGTATCCTAGTTTAAGTTATCGTTTTTCTCAAAGCATGTCTCTTGAAACACGCATGGTGGGGAAGGTGGCAGCCCTCGGTAGCCTACTGATTCTCCAAGTATCTGAGTGGTGTGTGCTCTTACCTGTTCATATATCTTGAGTTCCTTGTAGGGGTTGACAGCCACTAGAATGGATCCTGTGAATGTCTGAACACTGAGTTAAGGAAGAACTCGGGCAGCAAAGTAAAAGGTGCCAAAACACACACACACACACACACACACACACACACACACACACACACACACACACACACACACACACACACACATGTGAAAACACAATTTATTGAAACATGCAGATTATACACAAAGTATATAATGTATCTTCGTATAGATCTATGTGAAAAAATAAAAGCGAGGTAACAGCGAAAACGAAGTATGTCAACCGACTGACATTCTCAGGCATAAAGCAAATCAAACAGATTCATAAACCAGTGTTGGGTGAGGAGAGCAGGGGATGGCAGTCACGCAGTGATAGCATCAATGTTCCAGCGGACTCTAAAGGCAGAGACTTTGGTTTAGATCTGGCCGACCAGAGTCACCTCTCAGTCTCATCGTTACAGCCTCGGGTTACTTTGGGAGAGGAGGGTAGGGGATGGCAGTCACCCAATAACAGCATGAAGATTCCAGCGGATTCTAAAGTCAGGGACTTTGGTTTAGACCTGGCCGACCAGAGTCACCTCTCTTAACTACAGCCCCAGGTTACTTCCATTGTGAATTATTAGTCGATTTCCGTTCACATCACATATTATTCCGCCTTCCTGGTTCTGGACACAGCATAACAAGAAAACGGCCCAAGGACAAAGATCGCAAGCAAGCAAAGGAAAACCTGCTGCTCTCAGCAACTGACAGCCATGCATTGTACGGAGCCGACAGAACAGGCGGAAATTCGATTAACCGTCGGTGGGTGCCAAACAGCAGGCCGCGGTTGACAAAACTCTCGGGTCCACACAGCCAAACACCATCAGTGCTAAGAGCGGGAAACAAAAAGGGGGGACGGTGGTTGTTTGCAGAGAGCTGGTTCCATACTTCCTGGTTAGACCCGAGCGCAGGGACAACACCACTCATCAGTCGTTCAGTGGGTGTCCCTTGCGAACAGCCTGTAAAAGCCAGGCAGCTTCTATTCCAAGGCTTCCTTGCACGATGTGGCTATATAACTCGGTTACTTCGCCAGACCAGACTGCAGAAACTACACCCGCTCACCAATCGTCCAATGGATGTCCTTTGCGAACAACCTGTCAAATCGAGGCAGCGGCTAGTCCGAGGCTCCCTCGGAGGATGTGTCATTATAACTCAGTTACCCGCCAGTCGTTCAGCAGACTGACGTCCTGTGTGAACGACCGGCAGAGGCTGAGCAGCTACTGGTGCAATTCTTCCTTGCAGGATAAAGCTCTTTAACCCAACCTCTCGCCAATACTTCAAAATAGTCTAATAATACTTCAATGCAACATATAATGCCAATCAGATGCATAGAGCTCTGCTAGTTCAATTGTTCCGTGCAGGATATAACTCTACAATCCAGTCACTCACCGATCCTTCATTGGTAGTATGTGTATGCAATACAACATATAACGCTAATCAAATACACAGAGCTCTGCTAGTGCTAGTTCTTCCTTGCAGAGTATGACTCTATAACCCAGTCACTCATCAGTCCTTCAGTATATTTTATGTAAGCAGTGCAACTTGTAATGCCATTGCACAGAGTTCTGCTAGTTCAACGGTTCCTTGCAGAATATGACTCCATAACCCAATCCCTCACAATCCCTCACTTCTTTCTGTCTGTGTAAGCAGTGCAACCTGTAGTTCCAGTGCATGGAGTTCTGCTAGTTCAATGCTTCCTTGCACAATATGACTCTATCCAATCACTCACCAGTCCTTGAATATATTCTATTTGTGTAAACAATGCAACCTGTAAATGTAATGCCAATGAATAGAGTTCTGCAAGGTTCAATGTTTACCAGCAAGGCTTGACCACATAACCCAGCTAGTTCAATGCATACCAGCAAGGCATGACCACATAACTCAATCAATCACGTCACCCGTCAGTTGCTCAATGGACTGCCACTCCTATCTGCCAGTCAAGACAAAGAATTCAAGTCAATACGCTGGGGCAGGGTGGTTGTTTAAGTACTTTGTAATGCTTCTTATAAAACACCCTGAATACACGCCCCATCATTCTCCAGTCCTTTAATGGTTGCACTGTGTGAACAACCTGAAGAGGCAAGACTGCCATACTAGGTGCTAAATCAATACTTCAAACCGTGTGTGTGTGTGTGTGTGTGTGTGTGTGTGTGTGTGTGTGTGTGTGTGTGTGTGTGTGTGTGTGTGTGTGTAACAAGCAATGCCAGTCGTTCGTTACATGTCATGCGTGAACAATCTGTAAAACCGATACATTGCTGCGGGTTCAGTGTCTCCTGACAGTACATGTCTAGAGAACCCAATCACCCGTCAATCGTTCATGCTCATCCTGTGAGGAAAAACCCGTAAAAGAAAAGGTAGTAGCCAGTTCAATGCTTCCTGGCAGTACACATCTAGAGAACCCAGCCACTCGGCAATCATTCATGTTTATTCCGTGTGAACAACCTGCAAGGCGAGACAGCTGCTAGTTCAATGCTTCCTGGACCTCGCAGGATACAACAGAACCCAGTCACACGTCCGTCAACCGCTCAACGGATGTCCTGTTTGCGCTGTCCGCAACTCTCCAGTCATAGCTACGCTGCGTGGTTCACTTCAATGCTTCCTACAGCAGAACCTGACCAAGCAGCCCCACAGTTCACCGATCTCTCTCCCTCTCTCTCTTTTTTAACGTTGAGAAATAAAGTTTAACCAATCAATCAATCAGTATATATTACGTATATAACGTGTGTGTGTGTGTGTGTGTGTGCCTCTGTCTGCGTGTCTGTTGCTGTGTCTGTGTCTGTGTGCGTCGTAAAGAACTCTACGCTCCCATTTCATATTTATTATGGAAGATTCCGCGCTGTACGAACCTATGTTAGTATTATGCCTACAAAAACAATGTCGCTGATACTGCTAACTTCAGCACTTCCTACAAGACCTACGGGATAACAAACTGTTCCACATGTCAAATGTCCAACGCTGTTAACTTTCTGCAACCTGTAGCTGGCAACTGAAGATTGCAGGACGCTCAGCGCAACCGAGTTCAGTGCTACACTTGCATGTCATGAGTGCAAAACTTAACTATTTACTTGCTAGATATGAAACTGGCTGCTGTATAAATGCACAAAGTGCAGATGCAAGGCGAGAGCAGGATGCCGGGTCTCGTCTCAGCTTCCCGTGGTCCAGGAGACCACAGCATCATTTGCCAGTGTTATACTCACTGCAAAGCGTTCACTAATCGGGCCAGCTGAACATCGCTTTCGCGTTTTTAAATCAACCTGCCTCCGGCTAAGACTTGTCACTACTAAGTCAAACCACTGGTTGCTAGATTTTTATTGAGGCAACCAAATGTGATTCAGATCCGTTTGTCTCAGATTTGTTTTTGTTCGTAAGTGGCTGCCCAAATTACACACACACACACACACACACACACACACACACACACACACACACACACACACACACACACACACACACACGACGAAAGTTCATAATATGCACTGTTGCAAAAGGCTCAGGTTCGCGACCTTGTGAAGTGCGCGAGACAGCGAGACAGGAGTCCCAGTCACACACAATAATTAGAGAGAACACAGACACGGCACTTAAAGATGCCAATCTAATAACGGATGTCTGAACTGCCCGTGACGGCGAGGACACAGAGTTCACTTGGTGACAGGCGGTACACAACGTGTTCACGCGGAAGTGATGAGCACACAGTTACTCCAACACAGGCACCTGCATTGTGCGGCTGTTCCAGTCGTCTCATAAGCTGCATCAGCTGTAATTATTTTTGTTTTTATTTTTTATACATTTCAAAACAACAGAACCAAACAGCTTAACCTAAAGCAGATGAGTGTCTACATCTCATTTTTCACCGTTTAGCTGTTGTTTAAGTGTTGTTTTGTGGCTTAAAACGGGGGCCTATCGCGAAAATTGGAATGGTGTGTTTTGTTGTCATAAATTACAGCGTTCTCTTTAACATTTACACTTTTATTTATTTTTTATTATTTTTTATTTAATGTGTTTGGATCTTTTATAGTACATTGTTGGTGGCGTGCCATCTGGTACGAGCCCGAGGCGCTTACAAAAGCCTACAGATGCGCGCGCGCTCACAAACACACACACACACCCCCCCCCCCCCCCCCCCCCCCCCACCCCCACTCACACACACACTCAAGACACATACACACCATTTCACAACGTTAAGTCTCTTTCAGAAGACATTATAATCAGTACAAAGAAATTTTCCCTGGGCCTGTACCGTAATGCATAACAGTCAGCAACCCGCTTCAGCCACAGGCGACAACGCGGCGGTTCGCAGACAAAAATGGACATGGCGACTACGACTACGACAGCTACGCACGTGTTGAGCTTTTCGCCCATTTTACCGTGTAATCATCGCTATGACTACAAAGTATTGCGAAAGCGTTTACGGTTTTCATTTTCGCTCAGACGGAATGGTTCATTTAGACCGCTGAGTGGGGGGAGTCAGTACAGGCCGCGAAACGGGACGAGTGACATCACCAAAGCTCAACCAGCAGCTGCTCGGCTCGAATCCGATCTGATAATATGGCGCCAGTATCAACAAGAGTTACACCCCGTTTAAAAAAATAAAAAATAAATAAATCTAATTTGCTGAATTGCGAAAAATGGCCTAATGCTTTGGAAAGAAGGAACTGAAATATATATGGCTTTGCTGTTGGGGCCCATTCAATAATGAATGCGATCTGCTCGCGCGCGAAAAAAAGAGAGACTGGGGGAGAGGAAGGGAAGCAAGTGTGTGCTGAATAATACGACGCCTGCTAGTGTTCACAGACGTTGCACTTTATTTATATCAACTTGAAATGCGAAGAGGAGCTGGCGCTTTTTGAAGAAGAAAACTTCAATGCAAAGCTGTTGCAGCCCACTGGGTAATGAATGAGTGTCTCGTGCTATCCCCGTTAGTGAGGGTCGAGTGTTAGTGAGGGTCGAGTGTGTGGGAAGTGATGGGGGGATGGGGGGGGGGGGGGGGGGGAGGGTAGAAAGAGAGAGACAGAGCAAGTAGGTCTCGGGACGGGGATAAAGAAAACAAAGCAAAAGCATGTTAAAATAGCGTGTGTGTGTGTGTGTGTGTGTGTGTGTGTGTGTGTGTGTGTGTGTGTGTGTGAGAGAGAGAGAGAGTTTGTGAGTGAGTGTGTGTGTGTGTGTGTGTGTGTGTGTGTGTGTGTGTGTGTGTGTGTGTGTGAGAGAGAGAGAAGGGGAGAGAGAGAGAGAGAGAGAGAGAGAGAGACTTGTGTGTGTGTGTGTGTGTGTGTGTGTGTGTGTGTGTGTGTGTGTGTGTGTGTGTGTGTGTGTGTGTGTGTGTGTGTGTGTGTGTGTGTGTGTGTGTGTGTGTGTGTGTGTGTGTGTGTGTGTGTGTGTGTGTGAGTGAGTGAGTGAGTGAGTGAGTGAGTGAGTGAGAGAGACAGACAGACAGACAGACAGAAAGAGAAACTGAGGCTGACTGAGGTCAGACACGCACGCACGCACGCACACACCACACACACACACACACACACACACACACACACACACACACACACACACACACACACTCAAATTAAGAAAGAATTCAGACAAACGCTGATAATTACACGAACGCCCATGCTTTCCTGTCCCCTACTGGAAAAAGAAAACAACAACCACAACCACAAAAAAAGCAAAGAAAGAAAGAAATACCACTTGCATGTAACACTCTTTACCTCTACAATACCACTTGCATGTAAAAAATAAAACACTCTTTACCTCTACAATACCATTTGCATGTAAAAAATAAACACTCTTTACCTCTACAATACCACTTTTTTTTTTTTTACCTCTGCTACAACAAAGCGCCAGTTCTCAACAACAGTGTGCGTGCCTGTGGAAACAGGGATCAGCACGCCACCGTCAAGCAACCCCAGGCCCATTCGTATAATGACAAGGTCCCCGCCTGCCGAGGGAGACAGCAGGCGGGGTCTGCTGCCGACAGCACGGAGGTGTGTGACGGCGAATGGAAACCTGACGCTCTTCCCTGCTCCCACTCCCAGCAATCAACAGACTCCCGGAGGAGGAGTTTCTACAGCTCCCGCAGCTTCCAGAGATTAACTTCAACCTCACCTGTCTCAAACACACACGCACGCACGCACGCACACACACACACACACACACACACACACACACACACACACACACACACACACCCCACACACACACACACACACACCACACACACACACATACTCACACACACACACACACACACACACACACACACACACACACACACACACACACACACACACACACACACACACACACACACTATGAAGCACACACGGAGGGGAGTGACAGAGAGAGAGAAGAGAGAGAGAGACACACACACACACACACACACACACACACACACACACACACACACGCACGCACGCACGCACGCACGCACGCTCCCGGCAAAATATCGGACACGGCGGGTGGAAAGAGCAGGGAATTTCGAGTACTCCATTCGATCAATTCAATTTAAGCATTCGTGATAGTATGCCGTGTCATCAACTTCTGCTTCATGCTTTTGCCCAGTCTCATGTTCTGCCTAATGCACTGCAATTAGGCAGAACATGAGACTGAGCAACAGCTTCAAGCGTAAGTTTACAAATGCGTGTCACACTGGTCAAGGAAATAGCATGCACAGGCCTCTGTCGTTGACTGTAAAGGTCTTGACACACTTTAACGCCCTGTACACCGCGAGAGATCATAATCAGGACGAAACACAATTCATCAAATCGCAAGAAAACGCCCCACTGGCTGTTCATGCCGAGACTTATATTGTGAAATTTCTCCATTATGTTTCACTGTCTGCTTAGTAAGTTATACTTCCGAGTACGGCAGATTACACTGCTTCTGATGTTCCGGCTTTTACCTGACTGTTCCTAAATTAATGTGCCTTTAGTAGTTCATTGTATTGTCCTGTACGGGATGATTATTCTGGCTTGACTTGATTGGGGAGGAAACATGCAGTGAAACAAACCTGGAATGCAGAAAGCAGAGTTTGGCAGAGCTTCAAACAACAGGTGAAACATGTGAATCCGAGTTCTGACCAGTGCAGGGATGGGAGGTTTAAAAAGAGAGGAATTTTGAAAGCTCTGGAGTCTTAGCGAAAGGGTCTTGAGAAAAGCGATGGTCAGGGCGATAAAGAACACAAGACTGAGCGATAGTCGCGATTAGAAATTGTGTATTACTGTCTGGTGGTAGTACAGTAAGCAAAAACTTAAACATGGCGCCCACACTGGTGAAGGCAGCTTCCTAATTTATGCATGTACATAGGCAATAACGAGGAAATCAACCGAGTAGTTTCCTTTTCCTTGTCTTTTGAATTCAAGCTCTAGATTGGGTAAGAATCTGCCCCGTAACTGTCACATTAGTATTTTGCATTTTACATTTTGCACATACTACGCTTGCTGTTCATCTCGATTCTCAAGTAGTACAGTATGATACTCCATGTCCAGAATTTCAGCAGTCCCCGATGATAAAATCTGTACACATGGAAATACAATCATCACGTAAAATACGTATGTACTTCTATACTTAGAAACTATTGCCAACGGGGAAGAAGCTGTTAACATTAATATTGAAATAATCGCCTCAGAGCTGGGTATGAATCTTTTTAAATTAACATTTTTATGCTTAATAAATCTTGCAGAAGAAGAAGCAGGATCAATATTAAATAGCCATCGTCTGAAATAGGACACGTTTCATGTTATGCGTAGTAGATCTAGCTGTCTTGCGAAACAGCTGAAGTGCTTACAGCAATGATGTACGACTATAGTAATTACGGAGCTGGTCGCACTTGAGGTCCGGCAAACGACAAAAGCATGTTCCGTCTGATGATGTGTCCTTGACCCCAGTCGCTGATCTTCCTCTTTCAAGCACTTGTCTGATGTATTGAAGCATACAGTCCCGATTACAAGGACTACTTGAATTCTCACACAATGTGTGTAACCTAGCTTGAACGGCGCGGGTATTTCACGGTATGAGCTGTACATTGCTTGGTAGTTCTGTACACTGCTTGGGACTTGGAAATCAAACTACTTGTGACGATCAACAGAGCATGATGAATCTCTGTAAATAAACCCTAAAACCTATAGTCGACAGAACGCGATGAATCTGTGGATAAACCCCCAAACCCATAGTCGATAGAACACGGTCAATCTCTGCAGATAAACCCAAAAACTTATGGTAGGCAAAACACTGTCAATCTCTGTAGATAAACCCCAAAACCAAGAGACAAAACACCGTGAATCTCTGGGCAGAACACAGTGAATCTCGGTAAATAAACGCCAACACCTATAGTGGGCAGAACACGGTCAGTCTCTGTATAATATAAACCCCAACATGAACCCCTATAGCCTGAGAGCCGGTCTGGCCTAGCGGTAAGACGATAGGCTGGTAAGCAGAGGGACCTCGGTTCAAATCCGCTTCGGCTCTCCTTTCTCTTCAAAAGTTGTGGTCTGTGGACACTGTCTTGTGACTCTGTCCCTCACAATTATGAAACATTAAAATGGTTCTCATCGCTGCCCACCTTAATGCAGGAGTCATTCTGGTGGTGACAGTGTAGCGATAGCGGATAGGTATATAATCTCCCTCTCCCCCACCTCCATACCCCCTTCTCCCTGTCCCTAATAAGCCTTATGGTTTCTGTGAACGTTAAGCACCATGTTTACTTACTTACTTACTTACCTATAGCCGACAGAAGACAGTGAATCTCTCTAGGTTAACCCCAAAACCTACAGTATACAGAAAGGACACGGTGAATCCCTGTACAAAAACCCTAAAACATGCAGTCGGGAGAACACGATGCGAACATTCTAAAAGCTATAGTAGGCAGAATGTAATGAACCTACATGGAAAAAAATAAAACATACAGTCGACACAAAACGGTCAATCTATGTGCATGAACCGCACCGATGCAAGAGCGTAAAACAGCACAACCCTATACATGTTCACAAACAACAGAGTTGTATCGCACAACCTCTTGGATCTTACAACCTATCTCTGGGCAAAAGGGCTGAGCGCACAATTTTATAATCGGTACGTAAGACATAACCAACCACGTTTAGTGGAAACATTTAAATCCAGCCCGGGGAAATGTCATCGAAATGACATCGAGTCATCCATGGAGTCATTAATCAGTAGTTTTTAAAATCAGAACAGCTTGTATGCAACCTGCTAACAGACTGAGTACTGGTTTCAAACAGCTTATAAATTACTCTTCAACTGTAAAATCGAGCGAACTGAGTTGATCTATGAAAACCAACTTTGCGCTAGCGGTACATGGTCGATCAATATATGGTACACCGCCGTAACCGCAAAGGTACTGAGGTTGTCTTTCACAAATCCACGAAC
>JABMCL010003339.1:892500-991473 GCA_018857735.1 Alviniconcha marisindica
GGGGGTGAGGGAGAGAGAGAGAGAGAGAGAGAGAGAGAGAGAGAGAGAGAGAGAGAGAGAGATCTCGACTAGATCATGTACCTAAATCGTGCTTAGTTCTCAAGGATGGCGAGGTACACGATGAGGTGATCTTCCCTAGCTGAAGAGATCCCGGCTGTCACTGGAGGCGCGGGTAGGAGGGGGGGGGGGGGGGGGTACTGCAGACAAGAAAGAACGGGGTCGGGGCAAACTTGTGTGGCGGGCGAGGAGAAACGTCCACTGCCTGACACTCATACTATAGCAGTATAGACCGCTTGCATGTGTCATCGTATCTTCTGGCAATCGACCACAGCGTAATACCGTCCCCCCCCCCCCCCAACATAATTATACGCGGCTGACAGGGTATCAAGAACCAGATTTTAATCTCTCTCTCTTTCTGTGCACCCCCGCCCTTCTCTCCCCCAACCCCAACCCATTATTATTGATCGCTTTTATATAGCGCTGTTCTCTGCTCTCGAGCAGACTCACTGCGCTCATGTTGCATATATATATATAGATCTTATGTCCCGTGTCACATATATATATATATTATATATATATATATATATATATATATGTGTGTGTGTGTGTGTGTGTGTGTGTGTGTGTGTGTGTGTGTGTGTGTGTGTGTGTGTGTGTGTGATTCTGAACGAGTGACAGTATCCTTTTTATAGCGTGTATTTTTAATATCCACCAAAGTGGTGTACTGACAGCGCTATCCCCTTCAAACAAAAATCAAGCCTCTAACTAGTTCACAATCCGATCCTTTGCTGTTACGAGCGTAAACGAGAAACCAAACAAACAAACAAAAACACGACCGTTTCATTTCTTTCAGCTTCCATTACCGGAAAACGACACGTTCTGACAAGACGTATCAAATATTATGACCACGTTGACATTTTCACTGCGTGCCCGTTTACTACGTTTACCACGTTCTCGTCACGAAAGGTCACACAAGCAGCAAGCAAACAAGAGCCAGCGAGCCCAACAGTTTGGACGCAAAACACGCCAAAGCGCCACGCATGCACAGCACTCCAAACCCCGCTGTCAGCATCACCAAGCAGACAAAGCATAACTAACGTCGAAGGCCCGGGATAATATTTTCGGCAAAGTTCCGCTTTCCGTAGACTTACGAGTCCACGAGAAGAACAAACGGTCACAAAAGCAAGGCTGGTGTACCCGTCAACCTCGTTCGAAGGCAACGCACAGAGTCACCTCAGGACGAAACCACAAACAACAAAAAACGCCGTCATATTATACATATGTATGTCAAAGCACATTTAAAACTCTTCTCATAAACTTATACATTCACAACTTGTCCACATGCTGTGTCTCTATGCGTTCGCCTTGGTTGTTTGAGTTTAGCGGTGTTGTACAGAGCCTTGCTTGTTTGAGTTTAGGGGTGTTGTACAGAGCTGTTTCACGTTTTCTCGCTCAACTATTTTCAGGGAAGTATCACCTATAAAACCGGAAGCCTCGCCGGCATACCATGTTCAATGCAATTCTTTATTCAATGTCGGCGGTCAGGTGTAGTGGGAATACTGGTCAGAGATACCAAAAATCGACAAACTCAGTCTGAATAACAGTCTTCCAAGCACTGGACACGAGAACAACATAGGCGGATAAGTATCCTACATCTAATTTTTCACCATTTAACTATTGTTTAAGTGTTGTTTTGCTGCTTGAAAAAGGGGGGATACCCCTAAAATTCGCACGTTGTGTTTTGTCCTAATAAACAGCGTTGTTTTTAACCTTGTATGCGTTTGGATCTCAGTCTAAACGGTCAATACAGGTCCAAGACAGCGGGTTTGAACTTGTCTAGTTGCTGTCAACCGTTCCAAGCGCGTCCGGCGCAGGTATCAGGCACGTGCACGCGCAAGAGACTTCGGTTGTTCGTTCCCATACCTTCATCTTATGTTCCGTGTCACAGGCGCCTTGTTTGGTGGGCATGTTTGTCACACGAAGGCTCCCAGCACCTCGCAAGACAGCATCAATAACTCTGTCGGTGTGCTCTGCGCAAACAACCGACATGTCCTCCATTTCCAAGACCTCACACACAAGAGTCAACAGATCAATCGGAGAACGCGAGAGTCGGCTAACCGCAGACATTTTTTTTTTTTTTTTACCTACACCTAAGGTACAGTTTACGCTCCACCAATCGCTCATACCTGTCGATTAACCATCATTAAGCGAGATTTTTATTATTAAGCCCATATCTATCATCGATCGACCGCGCGTAGACCATTCTGAATGAGCTGGGTCAAGGCGGGTCACGAATTCGAAAGCGAGGGTGGGTGGGGTATTGTATGCACAAATGGCGAGAGCAACGTACAGCTTCTGTCGCCTGCATGCACCGATGCCTTCTGAGTTAAAACCGTCAGCACAAGATGTCTACAGTGTGTCGCTGTTCCCCGCTTTTACCTTACAGTGCAGACGATAGTTTCCCGTTGCAAACAAAAACAAAACAAGAAAAGGATTATGGAAAAGGGAGAAACTGACGAAAGAGGGCTGTCAATTCGAAAAGATGGCCGGGGATGCTTTGTTGAATAAGACCCACGGCGGTTCCAGTCGTGTTTTCACACACACACACACACACACACACACACACACACACACACACACACACACACACACACACACACACACACGGTGGTGGGGGTGGGTGGGGGAGGGATGAGAGAGAGATACAGACAGACAGACAGAGACAGAGAGACAGAGACAGCGAGAACAGTGTCTTGTCTTGTTGTTTTCTTTCTTTCTTTCTTTTTCACTCTTTACACTATAAATTCATTCCGCTTAGGAAAGCAAAAAATATCAATGCAAATGTGATGGATTTTGTCTGACCTGCACACGACTGACATACGTCTCCTCCCTCCTCCCGAAAGAATCCCATCATCCGAACTCTTCAGACTCTCCTCTCGTCGAGCGAATTTTGTCCTGCTACCTCCACCACCACCATCACTGTCTCAACCCGTCTCCTTTTGTATGTATGGCTAAAAGTACTGGGTAGGAAGAGAGAGAGAGAGAGAGAGAGAGAGAGAGAGAGAGAGAGAGAGAGAGAGAGAGAATGCAGACCGTAAATTGGGTTACCTAATACCAATAACATTTGAAGAGCAAAATCGATGGCTGTTAAGTTCAGGTCAGTGGGTGAGAGTGTGGGCGTCTTGGGGTGAAACAAACTCAAGAGTAGAATAACAACCAAAGCGCTTTCCCGAAAGACAAAAAACGTCACACATGCAATCAAGCTTCGATACCCCCCCCCCCCCCCCCCCCCCCCGCCTTCTCTCTCTCTCTGCTTATTTGTATCTGTAGTATAGCAAGGATTGGCTGTTAGATAGGTCCAAACGGACCTAACGCTACTACCCTTGAGTATTAAAGTTTCCGAGTTCGAGGTCTGTCTGTCTGTCTGTCTGTCCCTAAATACACAGGGTACCTGCTGTCCAAGGCAATGGACGGCTAGTTTCTACGGAACGCAACGGCTAGCTAAAAACATAATGAACTGAATTCTGAACTGAAACGATAACAAAAAACAAATCGTATTAACAGAACACAATGCATAGCAAAAGCATCAACTGATTTCTGCACACTGAAACGAACAGAAACCAAATATTTATAAGATGTGTAACACTGGCTAACAATGAAATATTAATCAGTGTCCCTGTACTCCTTGGTTTCCAACTGCCCAAGGATCTCACACTTACGGAGAGCCGAGGCAAGTAGAACGCTACGACACTCTAAAGACTAACCAATTCTGCAGCTAAAATGTTATGAACAGGAGATTAACAGCGACAAGAGATAATCAGCAACTAATCTATTTCGAGTTTGACATCGGAAACCTCCGTTTTGTAGACAGAAACCAATCAGCACGCGACAATTTACCTGACATGGGAAACTCAACAGTTTCGTGGACGCAAACCGATCAGGAAGCTAGCATATGCTCCTGACAAGAAGGCACTTCTAAAGACGAACTTCATAGAGCAAGAATCTCTCTCACTGTTACTGACACAGCTCTCTAACAATTGTTATGGACAGAGCTCTCTCTTGTTATGGACAGAGCTCTTTCTTGTTATGGGCAGAGCCCTCTCGCTGTTGTTGACAGAGCTCGAGTTGGTGTGGACAGATCTCTGTCTGTCTGTCTGTCTGTCTGTCTGTCTGTCTGTCTGTCTGTCTGTCTGTCTCTCTCTCTCTCTCTCTTCTGTCTGTCTGTCTGTCTGTCTGTCTGTCTGTCTGTCTGTCTCTCTCTCTCTCTCTCTCTCTCTCTCTCTCTCTCTCTCTCTCTCTCTCTCTGTCTCTGTGTGTGTGTGTGTGTGTGTGTGTGTGTGTGTGTGTGTGTGTGTGTGTGTGTGTGTGTGTGTGTTCAGCGGCAAGTAATCTACATGTTATGAACAGTCAAGCAAAAAGCAATCTACTTGGCATCGGGGATCTCAAGATGTTGGGACTGAGATAGGTAACAACACTACTTGGCATCAGGGATCCCAAACTGTTATGGACAGAAGTAAGCAACAAGTAATATGCAGCTGTTGGGACCGAGATAAGCAACAAGTAATCTACTTGTCATCAGAGATCTCGAACTGTTACAGACCGAAATCAGCAACAAGTTGAACAAGCAATCTACCTGACATCGGAGATCTCGAACTGTTATAGACAGAGATAAGCAACAAGTAATCTACCTGACATCGGAGATCTCGAACTGTTATAGACAGAGATAAGCAAAAGCAATCTACTTGGCACCAGAGATAATTAAAGCAACAAATAATCTACTTGACGTCGGAGGTCTCTAGCTGTTGCGGGACAGAGATAAGCAACAAGTAATCTACTTGGCACCGGAGATCTCTGGCTGTTCGGACAGAGATGATTAAAGCAACAAGTAATCTACTTGGAGTGGGAAACACGCGCCCTGGGGCATGTCACAGTGACCCGTCGCGACGTGGAATATCTCCTGAAGTAGAACAGCCATATTCGCGTCCTGGGGTGTCTGTAAAAACTGGCCACCAACGCACAGCGAGAACTACCGAGTCCCGACGAGAAGCACAGAGATACCACAGCAAGCAGTGCGATGTCTCTGCGAGAAGGACTGACCGCCTGTAGATATACAATGTAGTATAATGTTATGTAAATGGCGCGATTAGTGAAGCTAAAAGCAGTGGCCGGGGCGCCCGTTAGCCAGCAGAGGGAGACGCAAGGCTTGGGGGAGGGGGGGGAGGAAAATCAATGGTGTCTCCATCAGCAATTAGCTACAACCTCACTCGTGGGAGTTGACTAATGCTCTGCCGTCTGCAGCACAGCCCTTCGTCCCTTCTCTTGGAGGGCAGGGGGGGGCGGGCGGGGGTGGGGGTGGGGGGGGGTGGAGAGAGAGAGAGAGCTGCACTGCCGACTGGGATTCCCTGTTTCAGCACGGCAATAATTTCTAACATACCCCCCCCCCCCCCCCCACCACACCCCCGCCTTTTGAAGTGTTTCTTTGACATTTCGGCTTTTTGCAACGAAGTGAAATTATTTCCAGAACCTTTTACTTTGCTTTGTGTTTGTCTTTTCTTTTTCTTCTCTCCCCGTTTAAAAAAGCTTTCTCCATGCTCACACACACACACACACACACACACACACACACACACACACACATGTAAAAAAGGATTAAGACATTAAGATATAGAATATTTGTCTTTGAAGTGTAGCAGTGACTGGCTGTTCCATTGGTCCAAATGGACCTACTGCTACTACCTTTGATTGTTATCAACTCAACTCAGCTACACCACAAGCACATAGTTCAGGAGCTGTGTGAGAGTCGAGGTGGCCGTCCTGAGCTGTCCGTCCTAACGAGCCTTCTGGTTTCTGTGGACGTAAAGAATTATTGAACCGTGCTTCGGCATTGGTCACAACTTGTCCCTAATATGTCAACTGACATCTGACGACATTAAGCAACACTTCACCACCACCACAAGCACTTTTGCCTCAAATATACTCTGACAACCTTTCCGGCAACTTTCCCGAAAAAAGTTGATAACATGCCCTTCGTTTTTTTTCGTTTTTGTAGGTGCAGCAGTTATAAAAATACAATGTAGACCCGAGTCCTTTGTTTTCTTCTTCTTTGTTTTTGTAGGTGCAGCAGTTATAAAAATACAATACAGACCAGAGTACACTTCTCCATCCCCAACAACGCTACAACCACCACGTGAATTATATATAAAGGCCGGATTTGTCAGGCAGATTTGACGAGCACCGCCCCACCCCAAACCCGGTGTACCCTCTGTTACCATTGCGCCTGTTCTCGGCTTGCCATCGCAAGCTGACACAATGGAGGGGGTGAAGCCTTCGGAATCGTGTTCAGATTTTGTGGACACTCGTGCGTCATACTATTTTCAGCTCTCAGTCTGAGGTCACGCACACCCTGGCACACACACTAGCAAAAAACAACGTCCCTCACTGACGACGACGTCGACAACGTGTTGGCTTCCATGCTGTTCGCGGGAGGGAGTTGGGAAGCCGCGTTAGTTGTGGTTTCGCGGAACGAAATGTCAATGTTATGCAGACATGCTAACTCATCAAGCTTCGCTTGTGTTTGCTGCGCTGACGATTTAGCAATAGGGGGGAAACGCGTGAATATGCACGCTGGCAGCAACGCTCTCCCCAAAGCATCATTAAGCCCAAAAAAGAAGGTGGGGGAAAAGTCAACTTGGATCAATCAACTATCGCGGCTACATGACTAAACATAAGCGGTCGAGAGCTCTGGTGAAAAGATGCTGACATGAAACACTGTACACACTGTCGCTGTCGGGACTTCTGTCCAGTCAAACTCCAAGCACTGGTTTACGACATCCTTCCTTCAAGGAGGAAGGTGCCGGAAAGCGATGCTCGAAGTGTGCTGTCCAGTCTGCCTTCCTAGTTCATTCAACTTATTTTTTTCTCTCCAAGTCTTCTTCCAACATAAAACGATAATTTATTATGAACGACACTTGTAGAATAACGTGCGATCTGAAGAATTCTATAATTTCACCCTGGCAATAGCGTCCGTAAGTTATTACATATATATATATATATATATATATATATATATATATTATATATATATATATATGTATATTAATATCCAGTAAATTATACAATATATATAATTCCCAAACTATCAGTGACATGACTTACTGAACATGGAGAAATGCACTACTACTAATATAGTTTACAGCATACATTGCCTGGAGGAGAGAAGTGTAGAGAGAGGAAGCGCTCGACAATCTTCCTTGAAAGGACGAGAAAGGGCTATCGTCAGTCAGACGAACATCGAAATTGTTTCAGATTTAGGCACCTTTAGAAAACTTCTGAGAGACGGGGTGGAACACGGACAGAATGGGCTTTTCCGAGGGCATACATAGATACTGAACTGAACTGTTCTACTCCCCGGCTTCACCAACGACACAGACACGGCCCCCAAGGTTAACATTTTAAGTACCCGCTGTCACCACCTGGGCTTGTAGGGGTGCCCTGCTAGTGGGGTACCGCAGCCGCAGAAAGTAAGGTCCCTTCTGCCGAGAATCTTGAGCTATCGGAAGGCTGTCACTATCATGCCTGAAGTATAATAAGTAAGAATAACTTCACATGCTTCGCCTGCTGCCAGGAATTCCGCATTTAATTCCGCTCCATTCAGCTCTCTCTCTCTCTCTCTCTCTCTCTCTCTCCTCTCTCCCCCCCCCCCCCCCCCCCCCCCCCACACACACACACTATGCAAATAAGCATTTCTTCACTCTCCATAATCTTCCCCCATCCCCACCCCCACCAAATCCTCTTTGCGTATAAAGTGTCGTGTCTCTTCATGAGTATCACATGAGTATCACACCCCGTCCCTGATAAGCCGTACGTGGCTTCTGTGGACGTACAGCGACATGAAAAAAACATCACACGTTTTACTGGCGACTTGATGACTTAATTCTGCTTCTCCCCCTGTACGTACAGCACGGCTGACTGGGCGTTAGCTATCAGGTAACCAAGCTAGCCGCCGCCACTCCCCATTTCCCGCTGCCATCAAAACCATTACAACTCCAGTACGGCTCATGGGTGGAAGTGGGGGCGGGGGAGGGG
This sequence comes from Alviniconcha marisindica, assembly GCA_018857735.1. Classification (NCBI taxonomy): domain Eukaryota; kingdom Metazoa; phylum Mollusca; class Gastropoda; family Provannidae; genus Alviniconcha; species Alviniconcha marisindica. Next base: position 900,586 of record JABMCL010003339.1, read on the forward strand.
GAGGGGGGGGGAGGGAGGGGGGGGACCGGGAGGTGCCTGCTTTTCCTCCAAGCCTGGCGCGGACAAAGGCCGGCAGCAGCCTCAATCACAGCCGTGAACACAAGTGCAGGTTGGCGGCTAATGAGGCTGAAGGGGACGTTAGTAGTGACCACTGCCGGGTAAGCAAGCGTGAAATCCGCTCGGCCGCCGTCCACGCTGTACCTCCAGCTGCCAGCCCTGTCCCCGGTGGACTCTGTCAGTGGACAGCCGTGTCAGTGTGCACACCGAGATTGTCAGCCTGCGCAGGGCTGGCACTTGTGGCACTGACACTGACACCCAAAGCCGCTCAGTAGCATCACGCGTCACGAGATAATAAATAAATGATGTGTGTGTGGCACTGAAAAGTGCGTAAAATACGCATAAAACATGCGTTAATGTGAGGCGCTTTCTTTGCTTTGCTTTTTCTTTTTCTGTTTTACGGGGGGAGGGGGAGACAAATATTACATACAAACAGGAAGAAGAAAAAAAGAGACATCTGTATGGGCAAGTAGGGCGAAGGTAAATCAAGCTACTTTGTGACCCCATCTCAGTCTATTTCACTAACCCACAAACTAGCTTTGTGTTTGGTGGAGTTTATGTACCTTGTACTATGTATTCAATTTTACTGGTATTCCAGGTAAGAGTTACCGCAGGCGAGTCGTGTCTTTGCTTTTGTTTTCGTGTGACGTCTTTCTACCACTAACTGACTCCTTTTGTTGAGTCCACAAACAACAGCTTTATGTTTGGACGACTCATAATTTCGTGACCCATGACGTTAAACATAAGAACTGCCTACAATAGGTGAGTCTTCCGGTTTAATATGGGTGATACTTCCGTGAGGAAGAAGAAAGAAGAAGAAAAAACGACGAGCCAAAAAGCCTGAAACAACCCAATGCACCACTGAACTCAACCAGCCAACCACCGTTGAGCTCAACCAGCCAACCGCTGAGCTCAACCAGCCAACCGCTGAACTCAACCAACCAACCACTGAGCTCAACCAGCTAACCGCTGAGCTCAACCAGCCAACCGCTGAACTCAACCAGCCAACCGCTGAACTCAACCAGCCAATCGCTCAGCTCAACTAGCCATGGCGAAATATGGCGGCACACAGGCATCGAAATATGCACGGCTCTCAAAAAAGTTGTGAATAACCTCCGACTCGGTGAAACTCCTGACTGACACTGATACTGGTGACAGTCCATCAAAAGTACTAGCTGATAACCTTCTCTCTCTCTCTCTCTCTCTCTCTCTCTCCACACACACACACACACACACACACACACACACACACACACACACACACACACACCTAAACCCAAACTCCAAGCACTGGTTTACGACATCCTTCCTTCAAGGAGGAAGGTGCCGGAAAGCGATGCTCGGAGTGTGACCTAAGCCCCCATCCCAACCCCAACCCGCTATCCCCCATTCCCACCTCGACCCCCAGTCCCCTTCCCCACCTACCCTCTTCTACGCCCCGCTGACACAAGTAATAACCGCACTGACCGCGGGCGTGCTGACTATCTCAGCAACACAGGTCAAACTTTCTCTGGGCGTGGCAGCTGCCAAACTCGAGCGAAAGATGCGTGGTAGGGGGACTGTGAAGGAACAGCTTGAAAATACCCCAACTCCCCAAACCACAAGTGACATGGCAGCTACTAGGTGGTTTCAGTCTTTATAATTATTTGCTTCCGTGCCCAATGAGCAGACGCCGGTGGTGAGATGGTAATTACCTAAGAAGGGTATCCGGCTGAGCCCGGAAAGTGAAAGTTACTCACGAGTCACAGCTTCAATTTGCTTGTGCGGAGCCGCTGTTTGGTTTGCGTAAATAGCCAAAAGAGACGGTAATTGACGCTGACAACTGTCGTGCACTGCCCAAGGTCCTGTTAGCGGACCTGCTGGGAACACACAAGCTGAAGCGACCTGAGAATAGAGACGCCAGACAGGCAGTCACTGACGGAGCAGTTTTGCGACCGGAAAGGTGCAGTAGGCTACAAGGTCACCAAACGTAGAACGGACACCTAATGGACGTTGCCGTGAGAGGCCATTTGTCACTGAACCCAACTGTTCTTATTATTAATACACAGACTACTGATGCTCAACGTTGTCCTTAGATGTGCAATGTTGTACAGAGACAGGTAACAGCAGACATTACAACTACAATAATGACCCATCGTCAAGTGCCTGTGGTACCGAAGACGCGAACAAAGAACAGTTTCCCCCATCGATCTGTGGGGACCGCTACACCTGTGTCCCAAATTTCCCTTGGCTGCCATAACCACCTTTCTCCCCCCCCCCCCCCCCCGCGTCTGGCCAGATTGGAGGAAGAGTCTCCTGGGTCCAATCTCTGTGTGCAGTGTGCTGCTAACAGCAGCATTGCCCTCCGTGAAATATCTCCCGCAGTGGAGCACTGTGGACGTAGAACTAACTTCCCCTCTGCCCAAAAAACCCGAGCTTTAAAAAGGTTCTCTCTTTGAAAGACACGCAGGGACAGGTCATGATATAGCTTCGCATGCTTCGCCTACTGCCAGGAACTCGTCTTTTCATTTTTTCCTGGTTGAGTGGTTCAGTCGACTTCGCCGATTCCCTGATGCTCTTCCAAGAGAAAGTGCAACGAGTAATGAACAGTGCGTCGGACGTTTACACAATGATTTGATGACTTTTCGTTCTAAAACTAGTGAAAGAACATCTACGGTTGACTAGGCGTTAACAATTAAGAATTAACCAATCAGTAAATGATCATCTGTCGTCTGAAGTGCCCATGCAGCGCTGTTCAGATTTATGTTTCGGATTCGTACTCATCAGTATTTCAGCTTGCTCCTGATACACCATGGAACTGTAAATTTTCCGTTGCCAGCTTGTATTTGATTTCCAAAGCCCCTTACTAACTTCACCAGTATATATATATCCTCCTATGATTGTGTTTTTGTTTGCTTCTTATAAAAAAAAGTGTTTTATTAAACAGACAAAATGTGCAAACCTGTTCACAATATTCTAATTTCGACAACATCGTGATTGTTTCATAAATGACACCGTACAAATTATGTCTGTGTTGGTATCCATGTTAACAAAAAGTTGTTTTTTACATCGCGTCGCTTTTCCTCCTTGGAAAGCCAGCTTCAGGATATTAAAGGCATTGCAAACAAACCCTAATTTATCCGTAATGTCAATACTGGGGGGCTGGGTGATGGGGGGGGAGGGGGGGGGGATCTGAGGGCAGAGGCCTGAACTATCTGCCAGTCGAATTGTCTGTCCCCGACACGTCTGCTCTGTGTCACCCCGCCACACAAAACAAAGCCGTGAGACCCGAGCGGTCCAGTTATTTCCAGCGCGGCCGCTGTCCGCCAAGACAAAGGGGAAACTCGGTTCCGCTGGAAATAGAACTGAAACGGACACAGAGTAATTGGACGGATATGTCAACCTTATTGAGGGGTTCCCAAAAAGGATTCCAAATAACGCGGCGAGATTTGTTTTAAGACAACACTCCCTCTACATATATATATTACCGCAGCAAAACGCTTTGCCTGATCACGTCGTTCAAATCCAAGACTATCTGATCACGGAAAACAACAGTCAACCGCTTTGCTTTTCCACAAGGTACGCTACGTAAAACACAGCAGAATGCCACTTCATTTTTTTCACACACACACACACAACGCCATCATATACATGATGAAACACACCAACAAACATTAACCCTACGCGTATCACGTGCATGTGCTAAGATTTTTAAATGCCTGCTTCGACCTGAGGTAACCCTATGCTGGTTGACGGGACGTTCAAATCTAGGAACTGTCTAACGCGCCTGTGGCGATGATGATCTACATTGAACCGATCGGAGCCTCTGGCCCTGACCCTCTTCAATGCTGAACAGTGCGAGGACCAAGCCATCGATACCGGCCTTTTGGGGCTCTATCACCATTGATCCCTATCGGGCCCCGGGCAGCGGCGGCCGTGTGCTAATTCACGGTAATGAGGTTTCGGCCTCCATAGATCGTGTTTTGTGCTGACTGCTGCTATCTGCTTTTGTCTGGGAGCCCCGGGGCACAATCGATCAGCTATTATATTGCCTACGTAAGCTTCGGAGCGGCGAAGCGATGTCCACACTTTGTCATTAAGTTTGTGCGGCACGTTTTTCCCAGATTTAGGGGCGGGGGAATAGTTCAGTTCGTATCAGAGCTCAGGAGCTGTGTGAAAGTCGAGGTGGCCTTCCTGGGCTCCCGTCCCTAATAAGCCTACGGTTTCTGCGGACGTAAAGCAACACTTCAACAACAACATCAGTTGGTAGAGGGTCCGACTGAAAAGCCGAGCACAACAGTTATATTGATGCGGGTTCGAGTCCCATGTGCAGCAAGGGATTTTTCTCCCAGAGTCAGCTTCCAGTGCAGACTCTCTTACGGTGTCCCTACAGCCCCCGTGCGCAATCGCATGCATCAATATCTGTGCGCACGTTGAAAATCCCAAACACTGGCAGCCATACCATTGTTTGGACACATGAAAATACTGCACACACCGATAGGAGTGGGTAACCTTGCTCTTGCGGCTGCTGTCAAGGCGACCCGAATTTCCCACAAGGGACAATGAAACATTTTAAAAACAAAAATCGTTGTCAGTGTCGTTGTTTGTGTCTTGATGAACCTTGAAATCAGTCTTGTTGGCAGAGTCGGCCATTTTCAGACAGTATTTTTTCTTTCATTTCTTGTTTTCATTTTTGTGTGAAACTGAAATCCCAGGAGTTATGCTGATATACACGTCGCCACACACACACACACACGGGCGCGCGCTCGTTCACATAATTTTTATATATATATTTATATCGTAAGTTTATTCTTCGGGCGGTTTGGATCTTATCCGCACCCACCCACATCAAAAGCAAGAGAGAAGAAAAAAATGTTTTGTTTCTTTTATCTTAATTTCGTGTACAAAATTTGATAGTTGGGGGTGGGGAAGTTTACACACACACACACACACACACGCATCTGTTGTTTGTTCTGTATATATAATATATATATATATATATATATATATATATATATATATATATATATATATATCAGTATATTTAGCGATATATCTTTGCTTGCTGGGTCGATTTTCACACACACACACACACACACACACACAATTGTCGCGTTTGTGTCCTCTTTGTTTTGTGTATCTCTGTTTGGGACGTGGGGATTTATTCTGCCTTACTCCCCTCAGTCTCTCTCGCCTCCTCACACAGCATCCACCCCACAAATCAACTTCTTACAAACCGGATCCAATGATTGAAATTCCTCAGAATTCCTTGTACAGAAGCACTTGCAGTGAACGAAGTAAATGGCAACGCAAAACACGGCTATCATAAGAAGCTAAAAGGAAATGGGCAGTTTTGAGCTAGGGGGCAAAACTACGTGCTAGGACTGCAAACACGCGTACAGGAAATTGAAAATGCCAGGAAAAATCTGGAATCCACAAAGCAGACCCCGTGAACACGCAGATCGTGTTTGTTTTGCCGCTAGTCAACACAGAGCCTGTATGTCCCGCATACGGATGTGATACATGCAAACAGGTAGGCTATATGTACATATACCACCATACGCGTTTGAGAAACAGCAGAGACTTCCACATGTGTGCAGTCAATAATGTTTCCTCTGTTTTGCCCTTTTGAGACGTATTTTGTTCCGCGTACGACACAATGGGCTTGAGCACTTCGGCAGGCAATGAAAAACAACAACAAACACTATAAATGACGATATTGTATGTGATTTTCCAATCAAAAGAAAGCTCTCTGAGTCGGCTGAATCCCCCCCCCCCCCCCACAAACCGAGTCTGAATATATATCTCCCTTTCTCTCGTGTACGCACGCGCGCATACACACACACCTTTTAACCAGATAAGTCAGTTAGTTAGTTCCTGGATTTTAACGTACCGTCAACCCCCAACAAGACGAAACACCGTCAAGTTCGAACAGTTTCAAAATCGCTAAATATACTGTAAACAAGAATCCGGAACGACTTCCCCGACAGTCATCTAGAAGTGTGTTTAGTTTCTGGAGCGGACTCATGGCTAAAAAAACCCCAATTCTCTCGTGAACGCAAAACTCATCTACACCGAAACTGCGTCATAAAATAACTTTTTTTTAACCCCCCACCCCACCCCATACACACCTACCTAAATATTTAATCTGGCGTTATGAAACTTCAACCCGCAGAATAACTCCGCCTACATCCTCATAATTCCAAGCAAGCAACGCTGTAAACGCTGCACATCATCAGAGCACTGATAAACTAACCGAGTCTATGTACCCATCCCGTGGGAGCGTGTAAACATGGAGCAACGATACAGTCTGGAGGGGGTGCGTCTTTCGCCAGTAGACTGCTGAAGTGCACCGCACAAACCCAACACGTGGCTTGTGGGGTTGGGCTCGGCCGCCAGCGAGTTTTATGTTCATACCGCGATATTAATAAGACTCGATGTAGAGCTATATTTATCGGTGACAAATGGGATCGCTCAGCGGTCGTGGGCCCGTGGTGTAGGTGCCTGCCCGTTCAGACCAGGATCATCAAAGAGGGTTTAGTTTCTCGCTCTTTGCTTTCTGTCTTGGTGAACTGGACAGATATGATTTATATATATATATATATATATATATATATATAGAGAGAGAGAGAGAGAGAGAGAGAGAGAGAGAGAGAGAGAGAGAGAGAGAGAGATCCTGCCCACCGCACACACGTGTGTGTGCGTGCGTCTCAAGAGAGAGAGAGAGAGAGTAACTTGGTGTTTTACTGTATGGTTAACCGTAAGTCAACCATTATGGTTATATCAGGAGAGAGAGTGGTGTGTGTGTGTGTGTGTGTGTGTGTGTGTGTGTGTGTGTGTGTGTGTGTGTGTGTGTGTGGAGAGAGAGAGAGAGAGAGAGAGAGAGAGAGAGACAGACAGACAGACAGACAGACAGAGAGGAAGGGAGGGAGGGAGGGAGGGAGGGAAGGAGAAAGACAGACAGACAGACAAAGAGAGAGGGGGGGTGGGGGGGGGGAAGACAGCCAGCCAGAGGCGCGAGAGAGACATTTACAGGGCATTATCGCTGCACAAAAGACGACATATAAAGGGGAGTCTCCGGTGGCAAACGGGTCTGAACCCTCCCTACATACCAGACATTTCCTGATACAGAACGAACACAAAACAGCATTGAGACTCGTCTTACAGCCGACACAGGAGTCTTTCTTCAAGACTAAAAATCTCACCACACACACCAGACTTCACCACTTGCGTGGCAGGCGTGACTCACACTCCAACCGAAGGTAGCAGCAAAAAAAAAAAAAAAAGGAAGAAAAAAAAGGGAGGGGATACAAAAAAGAAGAAGACGACGACGACGCATCATTTTATTTTTGTCAGTTCTACAGGACACTGATCGGGTAGCTCGGGTAGCGAAGACACAGCCCACCTCATGACTGAGGAATGCGTGAAACGCCTAAACGCTATTTTTTGCGGTCCAGTGGGTAGACAGTGCTTTCGCCTCTCAGTCTCTCTCTTGAATACAGGGTACAGGCGGTTGTGGTCAACAGCGCCAGTGACAGCCTGACAAAAGGTGGTGATCTTTATGAATACGGGTCTGTTACAAACGGCTAGGTAGCCCACTGCATGGGTACACGCCTGAGAGCAGGGGCCACGCGAGCCCAGTTCTGAGTGTGATCACAATGAACGTGTTCCGCTCCGATGTTTCTGAGTCCTTTCAGTTCAGTTTAACTATGGCGGCAACACATCGGTTGACGCACTGACCTGGTGTCACTTTCAGTTCACACGTGGGGCATCTGGACAGTTGGCTCCTGGGCGCTAACGTCTCGTCAAATAAACATGGTGCTTAACGTCCACAGAAACCGTAAGGCTTATTTGGGACGGGGAGAAAGGGTTGGGGGGGGGGGGGGTACGGAGGTGGGGGAAGAGGGAGATTATTTACCTATCGCTACACTGTCACCACCAGAGTGACTCCCGCATTAAGATGGGCAACGATGAGAGCCATTTTAATGTTTCATTAATTGTGAGGGACAAAGTCCCAAGACAGTGTCCACACAGCACAACTTTTGAAGAGAAAGGAGAGGCCGAAGCGTATTCGAATCGAGGTCCCTCTGCTTACCAGCCTAACGCCTTACCTCTAAGCCAAACCGGCTCACCCGTCCCGTCAACCGGTTACGGTCCTTTAAATCTCAGGAAGAGCAAACGGTTGGAAAAGATGACAATGCAAATTATTTATACGAGGCGTTACATATATATATATATATATATATATATATATATAAATTACCAAAGTAGAAACACGTAGCATTATAACAAGATGGGAGCAACTAGAATTGTTGTATACCCTCTGATGTATAACCATGAGTAATCAGTTCATGAATATGCCTGAATCAGTGAATTTCGGCATTTGATGTTATTTACATAGATCTATGTATGCGTGCGTGTCGTGTGCGTGTGTGTCCAAAGATGACAAGACAAACTACTTCGACAGTGACTGAATCAATAAGGTACTAACAGAAACAGGACCCTAAACTCCGCTGTAAATTGCTAATACTAGTAATAGCCTTCGGACAACCAACGCACACACCCTGCAATCACTTCATCGCCGCCCAAGTCTCCGACTCAGTCGACGTGCACAGCCGATCAAGTCTGAACAGCCTGGGAGCGGCGTCCAGGGGAACAATTGGCACGGTTACGCCGCCTTGTGAATGGAAATGATCAACGTACACAGCTGTCTCTCCCAGCGGAGCGAGTTGCACGTGCTACTTGTTACAGACCGTGCGCAGACAAGTGAACTCTCTCCCGTCGTCCCGAGCACCTGCATGCACGCGCACTGCACGTTATCGGCGCCATCGATCGATACGGTTACTGCTGTCGTGTCGGCATCTCTAATTGGGCGCAGCAACGAACACCACTTCGGCACCAAGAGAGCCCGCAACTTGCATCCTATTCCTAACAAAGAAAGTGTAACGTTACGTTCGGCTGAGTGTATTCAACATCATTCAGCTTTACGTCATCGCTGTTTGCAGACCTGTAGTGTTCGTGTGCTCGTTAAGGTTTTAACGCGATTTTGCTTGGCGTCTGGACTTTAGACAAATTAAGTGGATTCACTGGTCTTCGATAGAACCCCCCCCACCCCAAAAAAAAGCATCAGCAGACTGTACGGCACTGGGCAGCCAACTCGTATTATTTTCCATTCCATTATTCTTGCTGAATCTGTAAATGTCGAAATAACAAGCCAAAAATTAACTCTCTTTCTGCATGCATGTGTGTGTGTGTGTGTGTGTGTGTGTGTTAGGCTTAAAGCAAAGTTTGTGCTTCCATAGTATAATTACCCCCCCAATTTGGTTACGCACCGTGTTCTTCTGTGTTAAATACAAATTTCGTTTAAACACGTTTAGACAGACAGACAGACACAGACCAATCACACGCGCTAACACTCAGCTCTCCACACGAGCATAGAACGGCAACAGAGCACGTGCCTGTGTACACTGACAATGTGATCTTCTTGCCGATGCGATCGTCTTTCACCTTTGACACGAAACAATAATCAGAGGAAAACACCCTCGCATCTGCCTCTTGTTGCAACACATCTGCCACTCACTTCCCGGCACAGGCACTTGCACCGAAGATTGTGTTTATTTTCAAGTTCCAAGAGGACTATCTTTGACACCTGCCCAGCGATTTGCTGACTGGGTGGGTGAACATGCTGATGAGCGTTGAAAACAAAGGAGAGATCTTCGGGAGGCGGGAGGGTAGGGGAGGGTGGTCACATGTCTGATTATCTCGATGGTATTCATACAATTTGTGAAAGGACATAGCCGTAGGACAATCCAGCTATATATATATATACATAATTATATACGAGTGAAATTTTGATGTAATAACATACGCCTGTGGCTGAGACTCGACATCCTCACCCACCCCTGTGCTCTTCTCCTGCCCCTGACACTTTCTTATCAAGAAGTCTTCAAATATGAGGGTCACGTTTCCAAAGATATACTCTGTGTGTGTGTGTGTGTGTGTGTGTGTGTGTGTGTGTGTGTGTGTGTGTGTGTATGTGTGTGTGTGTGGCACAAACTTCATACGTCTGCTCCCAGAGTTTTTGCCTTTTGGCACCGCAAAAAGGAGAAACAGAAAGTAAAAGATTAGAAGCAAGAATACACAGTGCGCCCACTAATTTACTTAAGTGCGTTTTTCCCCCGGGGCCGAAACAAAAATCAATCAGTGGCAGCGCGTGAAGGGGAAAAAATGCCGATAAAAAAAAAATCGAGTAATCAAAAAAAGGTTGAATGAAAGACAAAGGTAAACCAAAGAATCTACCTAGGTCCAGCTGATTTAATTTAAATTGCGTTCAGTCTGTCGCACATGACTTGATTTCAGTACGGGTGCTAGTAAAATAATCAGCTATGCATTACTCTCACAAGAACAAATGCAAATCATTAAATGATTAATCAACGAACAGATCTAATCAGCAAGCCCCCCCCCCCCCCCCCCCCTCCCGATTTTAGCCATTGTTAACTAAAACTAGCATGCATTCAGGCTCGGGTATTCATCAATCCGCAAGTCCAGAGATGAAAGATAGGACTGAATAAAAGCTATTTTGTCGATGCACGGTGAAATCAAAAACACAGCTTTCAAATCAATAATACGCTTGACAGCCAGGTAGGCTGCAAACTGCCTTACTAAGTTTTCGTGTAAATGTTCGTCTGTCTGCAGAGATGCTTAAAAAAAAAAAAAAAAAGCCGCCTGCAGCCACAGCTCTGACGTCATAAATTGTAACACTCCACTGTTTCCAAGGGCGCGCTGCTGGGAGGGGGGGGGGGGGAACTAAAACTTTTATTTTGTAGTCTAGGTTCATTCACTCATCAATACCTAATGTGTTTACCTAGTCCATGTGCGCGTGTGTGTGCGTGTGTTGGGGGGGGGGGGACGGAGAGACACAAAGAGAACTATTTTTAAAGGGCATTACGATTGTATAACACAAGTGACAGACGACATACGGGGGAGTCTCCCCTGTAGCCACCGGCTCTGAACCCTCCCTGCGTACCAGACATTTCCTGGCCGTACGGCAGAACAACACACAAGAGAGAGAGGGAGGGAGAGATGCCAAAGTATGCCAGTGTGAAACGCTACATGGATCAATACTAACTGACCCTGCGTGCAGTATGAACCGTAACTTCAGGCACAAACAGAAAAGCAGAAGAATGTCACTAAGATTAAGAAAAACAACAACCGAAGAACGTCCAACTCCAACTGTTTTATTTTTTATTTTTTAAAGCTATCATTGGGGCGAAACATAAATCAAAATCATAACGAAGTGAATGTTTTATTCGCTGTTCATGACATCCACTCACACATACGGGGAAGCACCGACGTGGGATGGAGCGTCGGTAGGCGAGGGGGTGGGGTGGTGGTGATGAACGAACCAGGAAGACAGAAATTCCTTTCCCAAGGCAAAAAGCAACCACAGCTCAATTTTTTAATAGCTCTGGGTTTTTGGAGGGAGATGTTAATTTGTGCATTCATTCCATGTTACTCCAATGCTGGGAAGAGAGATGGAAATCAAATAGAACTTTCCGTCATTCGCTTTTAACATCCTGTCAACGCACGGGGAGGGGAGGGGGGTAGAACTGGTTTTTAGTAATTGGGTTTTAAGTTAATATCCCATCAACAGAGAGAGAGAGAGAGAGAGAGAGAGAGAATCTTGGCATCTGGAGAAAAGTGTTGAACAACTCCAAGAGGGGCAAGAATCTTGCCAAGCGAAGTTCCTATCACTCTTGACATAAAACAGAACAGGCACTGAGCTTCTCAGTGCCGTTTCCAGACATTTCAAGATATGCAGACTCTTTATGGAGCCATGCAAAGTCTGCAAGTTGGTTGAGCGTGCAAATGACATGTAGGAACCTGCTTCACCACAAACCCTTTCCACCGGTTATATTATGTTTGGCTAAGTACTAAGTTACAAGTCTAGTTTCACCTACTAACTTACAAAGGCCATTATGTTAGTTTTTGATTGCATTGGTTATTGATTAGTCACTGCCATTCTGTTCACGCTCCCAAATTAATATTTTGGGAAGCCACCACCAACCCTTCCCCTCCACACCCTTTGATTCCGACTCTGTGTCAACCCCCCCTCATTACCAAACACCTCAAAGATAACACACAACCCCAAAAGAAACTAGTTTGTATAGTACAGTTTAGTACTAATTATAAATAGTAGCAACACTACAACAACAAAAAACCAACAACAACAAAGGGGGCAGGAAGTACACAGCTGCTGCCCATGATTGTACTTCCTTGAGGATGGGCAAGTCAGGGGCACTAAAAGTAAAACAGGGAAAATAATAACCCAAGAATTGATCCTTTGAGTTCAACACAAAGGGCCCCAACTGGTGACAGTGGACAGGCGAGGCCAAGTTGAAAGCCAAGTGGATTCTTCCTGCCTCCCCAGGCCTATCACAGACGCCCCAGTTTCCTGCTGTTGTGCTTGACAGGATATCATCACTTTACTTGCCCTTTCCACCACCACTTGAAAAGCTACTAAGAGTAAGTCAAACACTGAGCGCTGAAAGAATCCATGCAAATTGTTGGCTAACATACACTCAGTAACACTGTGTTATCTCTTCGGGCACCCTAGTACCCATCACTCCTCTCAAGCCGTTTCTGTCCCCACAGGTAACTTCTACGCATTGTACCACTTACTATGACTCTATGAGCTAGTTTTTTTGGTATCCCCCCCCCCTTCCCCCCACTAAAACAGTTATACAGCCTCCTCCCTCTTGAAGTCTTCTCAGTCATCCCCCCCCCCCCCTTCTCTCTCACACAATTTACAGTGCCAATTAACATTTTTTCCAGGTGGCAGATACAAAAGGATACATAAATAATGTCCTGTTTGTAGCGCACATGAAGATTTGTATTTATTCCATTTTCGTCAATGTCACTGATGACAATCATGTCACGTACTCCATCTTCTGGGCGTGTACCTACATGAAGAGAAAAAAACATGATGGTGGTACTTCTGGCACACACAGTGACATGCTCCATAACAATACAGCATTTACAATCACATGTGCATGTGCATGGTTTAAACTATATTAGAATTACTTCCCAAATTTATGGTATATATATATATATATAGATATATAACTGATAAAATCAAACACACACAACAACAAAATTGGCATAAGATGCCCAAACTTTCAGCCTATATTTAATATAATTATATGGTTCAACAGGCTTTATTAGTTTATGCTGCATGCTTGCAGTATCACTGGATAAGTGTGTGTGTGTGTGTGTGTGTGTGTGTGTGTGTGTGTGTGTGTGTGTGTCTCACTGTCTGTGTCTGTGCAAGTGGGTGCACAGACAGGTTCCGTATGGTATTCCTCCATATATAATCTGCAGTTAATTAGTTACTGATGTAGCATGCACAGCACAATACTGGTCTTCAACCAGATATGTCACTGACACTTTTTTTCTTCTTTCTTTTGTTTTGTGTTTGTTGTTTCCCCCTGTTCACATTTTCACTAGTTTCAATCTGTTACAAGACATCGACTGCGGGGGAAATAATCAACTTGGCGAATACGAGTGTGATATCGAAAGTACCTCAAATAAAACAAACTCAAAATATACCCAAAACAACACAAAAGCATAATCGACCGCAAGGTTTCTCCAATATCGTGCTCTACAGGAAGCCGGTTTTGGCATGGCACACACGTCTGGCGCTAGCCTACAATCACACATAATTTTGTTGGAAGATGCTCTAAAAATCATTGTTAGCAGACGATCTTTGTTCTGCAAGAAGAGAAACACCGGCTTACCCTTAGAACTCAAACTCGGTCCTGGAAATACTGAATCCATTTTCACAATTCACATTAAAATCACAAACACGATCACAAACACTTTTCTACACAAAAGACACAAGAGAAACAAGGCAATCCATTCCCGCTTTCCCGTGCTGCAGACTCAACTGCCTGACTCATTCACTTCGTCGGACGCTTCTATCGCGCCGCGCACTGTGAGACTGGCCACACTTTCGACTCGCGCGCCACTCCTTCCGGCTTTGTTTACGACATAGGATAAAATCATCATTCTTTCATGGTATGCGTCATGTACTGCAAACTTTTCATGCTGACTGCCATTTTTAAATAAGTGTTTTATTTAGTCACAGTTTATATTTTTAAAGTCGTTATTAGCGCCAGCTAAAAATTGTGCGCATGCGCAATGTGCAGCTTTGTTATCATTTCCGCCAGAAGCCTTGCAATGTTTTTCTGATCATAAATCCATTGTTTTTCAGCATTTTCTGTGTCCTGCACCATGGTTTACCGTGGCAGGGGCAACCCACGGGCTAGAGGATTTATTCGTCCGTTCCGTGCAAGAGGTCGCGGTCGGAGACCATTCCCTTTCCACGGTCAAAGCCGCGGTTTTAACCGGGGATTTGGCCGGGGAGGCCACCCAACAGACGAAGGTTTGCGAATAACGCTACGCAACCCCGGTCGTCGCGATGAAGAAGAGTATGGTCAACGGTCTCGATCCCACGAGCGCGAGCCTGACAGACGCGAAAATTATGACGAGTACAAAGAAGGCTATGGAGGAGAGCACAGCCATGAGTATGAGCAAGAAACCAGGTTTGATGAAGAGAGGGCATCTCCTCACGGAGACCCTGGCAGATCGCCGCCAAGGAAAAGACCACATGTGGAATCAGTAATTTTTGTTTCTGTCTTTATCTTTGATTAATAAGATTTTGTTCTTGGATCAGAACTTATGTCTTTTGTTATCCCCGTGCACCAGTGACCAATTCATTTCACTTTGACTAATGCGTGCTGTTAGTGCCACTGTGCTAGCGTCTGATCGCAAAGTCTAAAAACCAACAGCATTGTTTTTGTAACATTGCTTTTAATAATTTAAAGCCAGGAATCTTTTAGTTGAATTGCATTAATATGAACTATGACACAATGTTATTCCTGAAATCAAAACAAATCAGTCATATTTTTCTGCTTTTCAAATTCACTCATTTATTTATACTTCTAGTTCTACTTCTAGTTCTACTTCTAGTTCTGGTTTCTACTGTTCTGCCTCCGAACTCCAAGGACTGGTTTACAACATCCTTCTTTCAACCACTGCCATATTTAGTTACGCCATAGGGTCCAGTAAACTGTCAGCTAACGAGCAGGTTTTTTTGTTGGTGCTCAAACAGTTGTAAGTTTGTTACAAAAAACTCAAATAAAACAAGGCATGTCATTTACAGCCGCCAACAAAGTTTACACCAGCACAAACAAAACCACAATCGTTTGAATCGAGACGGAACTCTTTTTTTTAACCCGGCATGGGCGCGTCTCATGTTTACGTGCGTGCTTGGGCACCAGGTTGTATCTACAGTCATATGACTCTTTATGAGTACCCAAACCTTTTGGAAGGCGCTGACCGCGTCGGTGGACAGCTGCACGGAGATAAAGAGTGCCCCTTCAGTGGCGTAACTAAATCTGGCAGAGTTTGGAGGAACGTGGTGGAAAGCAGTGCTCAGAGTGTGTTATGCCTCTAGTCCTAGTTTATTACTTTGTGTTACGACTGTAGTGTTACTGTTTTGTTAGCTTAACTGCCTTAACAGGCACTGAAGTAATATTGTAGTACATAGTAATTACAATGTATTATGTTATAAGCTTAGAATAGTTGGATCAGCTCAAGTAAATAAAAAAAGGATAAGAATGATCTTGAAAAGAGCCCCAAACACCACCCTCATTTCAGAGTATCAGACCACTCTATGTGTGCTTAGTTTGGGATTAGTCTTTCATCAGTGGTACCACTACCGGTACCATGGATAAACGCTTCACAAATCAAATAAATACAGTATACGTTCCCAGTATATGAGTCTATTATGACTGACAATTATTTAAAGTAGACACATGATAAAAATTGATATCAATTTCAACATAAACTTGTTAAAGAGAAAACAACCTTTAACAAGTACCATCTAAAATACGATTATCCTTATCAGTGTCAGTGTCATCTTGTATAGCACAGGCTAACTCAGTCAGTCTATGTATTGATGTAGATAGCCATATGCTCGTTGTGCTTTAAGAGAAATATCCTCACTGTGATTCTAATAATAATAATAATAGATCACTTTTGTATAGCGCTATTCTCTGGTGTACCCAAACTCACTGCGCTTTACAACATTCTCCAACATTTTCTAAGTTTCACAAACATAATACATATAATTATGACAACTAACAATGTATAATATACAAGTGCATGTGCCATATGAGAAACAGCAATATATAAAGAAAATGAATCATTGTATTACTACCTACCCATAATTCCATCTCTCCCAGTTACCACCCCCGCTATACCCCGTAAATAACTCATATAAGTTATAACACTATACCCCGTAAATTAGTAATACTAGCTCAGAGGTACTTTATTTCATGCAAATCTGTCTGTCTGAAATAGGATCTCATAGAAGAGGAGTCCTTGAGGATCACCGTTGGTAACGACAGGTATGAAGAGCAGTTCTCAGACAGGCGCGACCCTCCACCAGAATGGGAGCAGGAAGGCCGAGAGAGAGGGGAACGATGGCACGAAGACAGGCGAGATCGAAGAAGTGAAGATGACAGGCGACGCAGGGATGAACCTTATGAAGGCGGAAGAAGGGACTGGGATGACACAAAACCACCAGAGAAGTGGGATGACAGGGGATCGGACAGCTACAGGGGGCGCGGCCGGGGCTACTTTAACCGAGGATATGACCCAAACTACAGAGGGCGAGGAAGGGGGGACTTTAGGGGTGGCTTCAGGGGCAGGGGGCGTGGTAGCTATGAGCCCCATGAAAGAGACGGACGGGGGAGGGGCTTCTGTGATGCCTTTGACAGGGGGCGAGGCAGAGGAGGCTACAGTCCTCATGACCGGCACAGTTTTGACAGTGACTTTGACAGGCATGGCCACCTAAGACGAAGTCTCAGCAGAGGACGGAGCAGGAGCAGAGGGCGCTACAGTCAGAGTCCAGACAGGAGACGCAGTCGTAGTAGGAGTTTGGGCCGGAGAAGGCGGAGCCGCAGTCGAGAGCGACGTAGTTACAGTCGGGGTAGGCGCAGTTACAGTCGGGACAGGCGGAGTGGCAGCCGGGACAGGAGGAGTCGCAGTCGTGGAAGGCGCAGTGGCAGCCGTCACCGGCGGAGTCGCAGCGGCAGCAGAAGCTACAGCAGCAGGAGTCGAAGCCACAGCCGGAATCGAAGCCTGGGCAGGAGAAGCTACAGCAGAAGTCACAGCCTGAGCCCTGTCAGGAGAGGGCCCAGCAGACCTCAGAGCATGGGCAGAGAGGTGGCAGGGGGCATGCCCAGTGTAGCAGAGAGGAGCCCTGGGAGAAGTCCACCTCGTTCCAGAAGCCAAGGCCCCAGCCACAGCAGGGTGCTTGGAGACAGGCGCAGTCACAGCAGGAGGCGAGACCGCAGCAGCAGCTCCTCCTCCAGCAGTTCCACAGACAGCAGGAGTCGGGGCAGTCCCCCAGCACTGACTGAACAGCAGTATGAGGAGGAGATGTATCGGCGCCTCAAATCAGAGCTGAGCTCCAACATAGACCCCAAGGAGCGTGAGGAGCGCATTGCGAAGCACATCAGAGAAATGGCCAAACTCTCACCGGCTCTGTTCCGACAGTTCATGGCGAAGAATGCTGGGAACCTGTCAGCAATGGCGTTGATGCAGCAAGGGGAGCAGCAGGGGAGCGATGAGGTGGAGCCAGCCGAACCTGAACCCGTTCCGCCTGATGAACCATCAGACTCTCCCAGCTCTAAACCCCTGCGCTCCATTTTGAAGAGAAAGACCGACTCCACCTCACCTACACCAGAGCGAAGTCCATCTCCTCCACCTCTGCAGCCATCAGCCCTGTCGCAGATCGAGAAAGTGATCCAGACGCTACGCAAAGGAGGGGTCAAACAGCAGGAGGAGAAGCCAGTAGAGAAGGAGGAAGGTGCCCCTCCCCCAACTGGGGCTCTTCGACAACTCTCATCCTACATGGACATTGAAGATGAGGAAGAGTTCCTGTATGGAGATGGACCCAGGAAGGGAGGAGCACAGCCAGAGCCAGGGCCTCTGTCTGCTCCTTTTTGGTCAGCACACCAGTTTGAGGATAATCTTCAACCAGGCACCTTTGACCCGTCCAGAGCATCACGTCAGTTTGAACACAAGCATCTGGACCCAGCACCAATGGTGCCTGCTGCAGATTCTCCTCTTCCAAAAAAGCATCCGTTTGACATTCTTGAAAACTTTTTACCCACCGTTCAAAAGCCAGAGCAGGCAAAGCTCCCTCTAGCTTTTAGCAGTTTTGAGGAAAAGGAGAAAAGTTATGAACAGTGGCGTGCCGCTGTGTTTCAAAAGCAGGCACCTGAAAAACCCAAAGAGCTGGCACCACTGCCAGTGCCACAGCCTTCCGCCCCAGAGGGCGCAGAGACAGCAGAGCAACTCAGCTCCACTGTAGAGAACATTCTGAAATCCATTGGTTTCAATTTTGAGCTGTCCCAGCGCATGCAGGAGTTAGCCAGGCAGAAGAAGGAAGGGGAGCAAGAGGCCATTCTGATCAACCAGAGTGCCTCCTTTCTGGGTGCAGACTCAGATGCCCTGACTGAGGACCTCACCAGTGTGTTCCAGAAGGAGCAGAAGCCTGTCGTCCCACCGGTTGACACCTTCATGAAGGAGGTGGAAGCTGCTACCAGGGTGGCCAGAGAGAAGGCAGTGAAGGCAAAGGAAGCAGAGAAACGGCGCACAGGTCGAGGTGCACATAATCCCAGCATCGAAGAAGACTTGCCAAGGGGGAGGGATCGCGAGCTCCCCAGTCGAAGAGACAGTGGGGGCTTTAGGGATGGGAAGGAAAGAGGCGAGGCTTCCAGGAGGACCAGGAGGGACTCTGTGGGAGCAGAAGCTCTCACAAGATTCAGCGTTTCTGGCACTGCAGATCATTCACCTTACGACCCCAGTGTCCAGGACTACCCCCAGGCTTACCAACCAGGGCCCCAGTACAGCCATGGTGAATTTGGGTACAGTGACTACGAGTTGTACTCAGAGTCCGACTACTTCCAGAACCCACACCAACCCAAGCCCATTCGCACCTCCAATCTCATCGAACTGGGCGGTGAGGGTGGGGGGGCTGAGGACAGCAATTTAAGCAGGTCCAAGGGTTTCTCAGACTTTGACAAAAACACAGGGGATGTCGGGTTCAAGAGGGCAGGAGAGCGAATTTTGATTGTGAAGAAGAAAGAGGATAAGGATAAAGTGGACTCCCCTGGTTCCGATACAAGTTTTTCTCGACGCATTGTACTGCCCCCGAAAGAAAAGGGGAAAGCCCCACAAGTGAGAACACCAGACTCGGATTCACACAGAGATGTGAAAAGACGAGCGTCCTCACCTGAATCCCCCAGACGGTCCAAACACTCTCGAAGATCTCCTTCAGTAGAAGACCGGCCCTCTGATAGAATAATATTTCAGAAGACTAAAAGTACTAGGCAGCCAGAACCCTCTAGATCAGAAAGCTATAAAAAAGAAACAGATAGATCCCCATCCCCACAGAGGTTTGGGTATGAAAGTAAGTACAAGTACCAGGCCTCAAAGGGAGATAGTAAAAGTGTGGACCCCAAAGCAAAACCAGAGCCCTCAAAACCAGATGGTCGCACTAAGCTAGAGTTTATAAAATCTAAGCTCAAACAAGAGCTCCCAAAGACATCACCTAAATCGGAAGCGATTAAAGCTGAAGTGGCAAGGGCAGCCAGAGTAGCAGAAGACAAAGTTCGCTTGTTAGAGAAAAAGAAGAAACTGTTAACCTTAGAGAGGGAGCTGACTGCCCTGCGACAGCAGCACAACGAGTTGCTACGGAAACGCCGCCGGCAGAAAGATGGCCACAAGGACCCACTTCTTGCCGAGAACTCTAAGCTTCAAGATGAAATTGTCACTCAAATTAAGCTTCTTCGTGAGGGCAAAGAGCTTCCCAGTGCTGACTTGGCCTCGTCAGGAAAGCCCAAGCCTGCAGCTGTGGAGTCATCTTCTTCCCAGAAAGTCTCAAGTGCCTCCTCATCCAATGTGGTAGGTTGCGTGTGAGAAAACATTTTGATTTTTTTTTAGCCTATAGTAGTATAGAACACATTGGCTCAGTTTCTTTTGTAGTTTCAGGTTCAACTTCCAGGCTTTCGTGTGTGGCACCCCAATTCATCAGCGCCTGATAGTTTTGGTTTTCAGAGTAAATTCTGGCGTCTGGTCAAGTGATGTTAAACTTAAGTGCAATCAGCATCTTTGATCGTGTTACCGAGTGTTTCTTTGTTTTCATGTTCCACTTGCATTTCTGTATGTGTTGTTTGTTTATTTGTTTCCCCACAAGTACCTGCTGTGTATTTTAGTATACCTCATCACTTTGTCAGGTTTTCAACATGGACATATTTGTCATAATGTTTTTGGTCAGGATATGTTTAAAAAAAGGGGGGGCAAGGCCATGCAACCATCCTCTTAGATGAGTGTGTTCTTAGACTTGCAAAATTAGGGGAAAAAACAAGACATAGCATTGACTCAGTTTTTTTGTTCCAGGAGAAGACTGAGAAGGAGGCACTGAAGATCCACTATGAATACTTTGACCCTGGCAGTCACTGGTGCAGCACATGCAATCTCATGTGCGGCCACATGTTTGACTTTTTTAAACACCTCGAATCAAAGAAGCATCAGCAGGTTCGTGCCGTCTCATTCTCTCTGTCTCTTTCTGTCTGTCATCCCTGTGTCAATGGCAGTAGTCCATGCCTGTTGAATTGTGATAGGTTTTTGCCTTTTTCATGGCCTGTGTGGGTGCAGAGAATTTGGAGGTCTATTTCTTGTTGTTTTTTTGTATATATGTATGCTATTACATCTGTATATATCACATGTATAACATGTTTGGAAATTGAAGGTCTGGCTAAATTGTGCATGCTCCCCCCCCCCCCTCCCCCTTTGGTTTTTAAATTTCAATATGTAATCGTGTTTTATTGTGCTAGTACTAGTAGTATGCATTGCACAGAAGTTTCACATTTGTTTCATGGCCAGAAGTTGTCAGTATTTGCTGTTGGAACCCACTGCACAGTAAGGTCACTCTGTGTGTGTGTCAAACTGTTAGATTTCTTTTGACCTTTTTGCCATTTTCTTCCACAGAAAGTGGATCCTTTCAATCGTCCATGGCTGATGGAAGCTATGCAGAAATCGGAGAAGAAGCCCAAACCACAAGGACAAGTTCAAGCTCACCCGATCAAAGGTCACACTTGATTCAAAGTCACATTCACTGTTGTGATGAACATAGAACATCCTGTCCAATTGGTTTGAAAGAGAGAAGGAAAAAGGAGAAGAAAAGAGAACTAAATTTGGCTGCATTGCAATTTTGGGTTGAGAATATGTGACGAAAGAAATGCACATTCCCTGTTTGAAATGAAACTTGAAAGTAGCAGCCATGAGGGAAGAGTGTTTGGGAACAGAAGTGATGGTACGTGGTTTTGCATGTGGTCATCCATTCTTTCATCTAGATCTTACTCTTTCTTTGTTGCTCTTTTCATCATACTCCTACTTCTAGATCTGTCTGTTGTGTTTTGTAAAATTGTATAACAGTAACTTGCTAAAAGTCAAACTTGAAATCAGGGAAATTGTTTTTACCTTGGTTGCTTTTAATCTCTCATGCTTCTGGGAGTAGTTGGGTACAGTGTAAAAAGCAGTATATAATATAAATTATAACAGTAATACTACTTAGTTAAATGATTTTTTTTCAAATTATGGCAATCTATGTTACTTCTAAAGTTCTATTTCATTCTGATACTGTGATAGATCTATACTTATACTGAGAGTAAGACTGAAATTATGACAATCTGTTTTCTCTTCTGTTCTTGTAGGCCTATCAGTGGTACAATACAGCGTACTAGCACTGACTTCCTGCTGTGAAAATAAATTTTATCCACTGTAAATGCAGCCTCTGCCTCTGGACATGATTGTTTTTACTGCTCAGAACCTTGCCTCAGGGATGAAAATAAGTATCAAGGTCTGATTAATTTAAAGCTGAATAAATTTGGTATTTTCAGTACTTTATTCACTTTTAGAATCATATTTAATATTGAACTGTTTGCAAGGACTGAAGGAGGAGTTACAGCTTTCTTCTTGTCAAATTTTGTATAATCAGCTTGTATTTGTGTGAAATTGGATTCTTTAAATTATTTTTTTCAACATTTTTAAGCTGTTGTGCCAACAGCATGGTAGACTAGCTCTGAAAAGTGAGACTTGGAATGAATAGAAAAGTTGTTTTCACGTATTACTTTCTCTGACCATGCATGTAGCTGTATTTGAAGTGCATGACTGCCACTGGAGTTTGAAAAGCTGGTTGACTAGCCAGCACTGAATTTTGCCCTTCCCCTCTCTTGCCACAGGTCTGGAATTTATGATGGCCACAGCAGCCTTCTACTGCTCCCTGTGCTCTGAGTTCTGTGGGGACCTCAGCATTGCCGAGTCCCACATGAAGAGCGAAGAACACCATGAAAAATACAGGGTAAGTCCTGGTGGGTTGAAATTATAATAATAAATCACCTACAAAATGATTTTTTACAATTCAAGCAAATACATGGTGAGTACTGGTGGATATGGATGATGATGATAATAATAATGTCATACAGCTGTGAAGCCCTTTTTGAACAGGTACAGGGTGTGTTTTGAACAAGTACAGGGTGAGTACTGGTGGGTAGAGATACAAATACATCTGCGACCCAGTAAACATGAGGGATCCGATCCGGATCAGCTAGGAAACATTGACCAGAAGAGTCTTGCACGCTGGCTTGCTTCTAGATCAGATCTGTTTGGCCAAAACCTGACACAGTCAGCCAGCATCAAGTCAGATTCAGGCTCGTTTTGCACAGAATGATCTGGGCCATCTGTGAAAGAACACAACCGAGTCTGAAAGTGGAAACCTGGTAGCAGGCCAGTTGTGTTGTGCCAGAACTGGGCCCGGTGATTCTTGCACACCAGCTGGCTTCCAGACCAGATGCGCTTGGCCAAAACCTGACCAGGCCATCCAGATTGGATCCAGGCTGGTTTTGCATAATATGGTCCAGGCCATCTTTGGAAAAATGGAACCAAATCAGATGCAGGAAATGGGATCTGGCATATATATACAATCCAGCCCTACTGTAACTACACACCAACTGTATATCTCTATATGCCATAACTGGCTGTAACCAAAATGTTTCTGTCAGATCTGGCATGTTTACTGCGAAAGTGCATTTCAAACAAGTACATGGTGAGTACTGGTGACTAGGGATAATAATGATAATGCACATACATAATGCGTTTTGAACAAGTACAGTGTCACTGAGTACTGGTGGGTAGAGATAATAATACACCTATGAAGCACTTTTTGACAGGGCATACTTGTATGTAACACAGGGTGGGTAGGGATAATGATACTGTACAAATGGGTAAGGATCAAAATGGGGATAATAATGCAGGGGAGGATTGGTGGGCAGGGATAATAATACACTTTGTAAAGCACTTTTCAACACAAGATATATTTTATACAGTATTCAACATAGATACTGATAGTGGTACACCACAAGTGAGTAAAAGAATAATGATACAGGATGAGCACTTTGAGAGGAATAATGAGGGAGTGGTTCACTTGAATTTGGGGGTGAAGCGTCAGGTATGTGACATCAACTGTTTCATTACTAATTATAGTAATACAAATCTAAAGGCTATTACTTTGATTTCGTGAGAATGAAAGCTACATTAGTACAATACTACTATATTGTACAATATTTATTATGTCTTTATGATGTGTAATGGCTCACCCATGTCGTATATGATTTATCAGCAATGTCTGCATTTGGTATGCAGATCATTGATTTTGTTTTGTATTCTTAATCTTTCTCTTTGGAACTTCTGAGCCAGGAGAGTGTGATCTTAAATTCTTTCTGATATATAGGATGCAGATGGTTGCCTGGTTACTTGACAGGAACACTTTTTAGTAATGGGTTAGGACTGGGTTTTTTCCCCATGACAAACTGTATACTTACAGTTCATGAGTTACTCATATTTCTATATATGTGGTTTGTGTGTGTATCACTTTTTTTTTTTAACATGTTGGTACTGTCCCAGTGGCTCTCTGTGCTTAAAGTTAAACAATTCAAAATGCATTCTTTCTTCTCCTTGCTAGCATCACTAGTCCTGTTCCAGTGCGTGAAAATAGTTTACGTATGCTGCCTGTGGAAAGTTGTGTGCATAATTGTGGTAGAAAAGTATGAGCTGCATGTGTGAAGGTAATGCCCGACTTGACCCTCTGTTGTGAAGCTCCACCTGTACTCTTGTGCAGATGAAGCCTCGCACATACCTTTGTGCTGATAAAGATGCATGCACACTCATGTGGTGGTAAAGCTACACACACACCCATGTGCTGATAAAGCTGCAAGCGCACCCTTGTGGTGGTAAAGTTACATGCACAACATTGTGGTGGTAAAGCTGCATGCACAACATTGTGGTGGTAAAGCTGCATGCACACCCTTGCCTTGTGGCGTAAAGCTACATGCACACCCTTGTGGTGGTAAAGCTACATGCACACCCATGTGGTGGTAAAGCTACATGCACACCCTTGTGGTGGTAAAGCTACATGCACACCCTTGTGGTGGTAAAGCTACATGCACACCCATGCGGTAGTAAAGCTACATGCACACCCATGTGGTGGTAAAGCTACATGCACACCCTTGTGGTTATAAAGCTACTTTATGCACACCCTTGTGGTGATAAAGCTACATGTACACCCTTGTGGTGGTAAAGCTACATGCACGCCCATGTGGTGGTAAAGCTACATGCACACCCTTGTGGTGATAAAGCTACTTTATGCACAGCCTTGTGGTGATAAAGCTACTTTATGCACAGCCTTGTGGTGGTAAAGCTACATGCACACCCTTGTGGTGATAAAGCTTTTTTATGCACACCCTTGTGGTGGTAAAGCTACATGCACACAGTTGTGGTGGTAAACTACATGCACAAGGTTGTGGTGGTAAAGCTGCATGCATGCCCTTATGGTGATACAGCTACTTTATGTACACCTTCATAATGATATAACTGATAAAGCTACATGCACACCATTGTTCCAGTAAAGCTACATGCAACTTCACACTGATATAGTGATAAAGCTATATGCACACTTTGTGCTGATAAAGCTGCATGCACACTTTATGCTGATACAGTAACAAAGCTGTATATTATATATGCACACTTTGTGCTGATAAAGCTGTGTGTACAGTTTGTGTTGGTAAAGCTGCATGCACACTTCATGCTGATAAAGCTGCATGCACACTTCATGCTGATAAAGCTGCATGCACACTTCATGCTTTTAAAGCTGCATGCACACTCCATGCTAATAAAGCTACATGCACACTTTGTGCTGGTAAAGCTGCATGCAAACCCTTGTGCTGATAAAGCTACATGTATGCAAACCCTTGTGCTGATAAAGTACATGCACATTTTGTGCTGATCTATAAAGCTACACAGACCCCCTTGTCAAAATTCTACATGCATACTTGTAATAAATGTACATGCATATAAAGCTACATACACTCCTTCCTTGTGCAAAATTGACTTGAGTGATAAGTGGTCAGCTGATTGCAGTCTTTTGAACATTGTCTGCAACTGCATGGGTGAATGTGCACAGATGTAGATTTATACATAAAATTGTGCTTTGTACACACTAGACAGCATGTATGTGCTTATTGTGCCATTGTCTTAATAAAACTGAATGCAGACTGTTATGATGGGTTTGCATGCTCGCCTTTGTAGTAATAGTGTAGTGTTTCCCTGTGATGATACAGTGTTTCATTTTATTTTTAAAGAAAGGTAATGCTAATAGTATTACCAGTGTTACTAATAGTAGTAATACATCTAATGGGGATATATAAATATTTAATTGCAATGGCATCAGTCCATGACATTTGTTGGACATTAATCAGTGGCATTTGCTTGGTCAGGGTGTTTGGCATGATACCACTACCAAATTAAAATGAAGTTTATTTCACCAAGAACTGAGCAGTTGTACACAGATTCTGAAAAAGCTTTCACATCAAAAATGTTTATTTGTCATTTCTTTACCTTTTAACTTTCAGCGCCAGAGGAAGCCACACATGCTGAAAATTGACCCATAAAGCATGTAATTGGTGTGCAGCTTAGCTGTTCAATGGACTGGGAATTTTGCCTGCAGTTTCTGTAATCAGGGTGCTGATTGCTTTGGCAGCCCTTGGAGTTGGACACCATCCTCTGTGGTTGAGAATTTCCAGCTTTATCCCACATCAAAAGGGGGGCACGCTGATGTTTGTTTAGAGTTAAGTGCAAGGTTATCTGCCCTGAGAGAGGTTGGAGTAGCACCCTAAATAGCTGTTCCCACTCTAGCTCATGTTTGTTAAAACTAAAAGAAACTGCATGCAGGACTGGTTTTGCATCCATCTCTTTTCACACTGTGCATTTGCTAGTGCTGCTGCCAGGTGTTCTAATTATGCCTTCCTTTTATGCTCTGTTGTGTTGTCAGGACTACTTGTCACAGCACCCCTACTACGAGAAGCGCTACATGCTGGAACGCTCCGCTGCCCTGTCCATGCAGAAACGGCTCAGCCCCGAGGACACTGAGGATCACTCTGATGCCAGCGATGGCGATAAAGAGCACCCTGACAGGGCGAAGAAGAAAGCATCCTCAAAGTCTGACAGTAGGAGCAGTGAGAAGGACAACAGTGAGGATCGACAAGATAAAAAGCACAAGTCTTTGTACTCAGACTACGAGGAGGAGCACAAGATGAGACGCGGCTCCAAAGAAAGAGACAGACGCGACTCCAAAGAAAGAGACAGACACAGGTCTAGAGGAGGGTCCAGTGAGCACAGCAGTAGAAACGCCAAGGATCGCTGGGATTCTAGGGTCCGCAGAGACTCTACTAGAGAACGCAGAGAAGGCTCGAAAGAGCGCCATGATTCAAGAGAACATAGTGGAAAAGACTTGAGAGAGAGTGAGAAGAAAAACAATTCTAAGCCTCAGGCAACTGAAACAAGTGTTGGGAGCAAAACTGCCAATTCCTCAGCATTGGAAGGCAAAGCTGACAACAAGGACAAGTCAGTGAGTGACATATCAGAGAAGACCACAGGTGAAGAGCTGAAGAAGGAAGGGGAAGATAAGAAAGAAGTCGAGGCAAAGAAAGAGAGAGAAGCTAAGGGGGAGGGAGAGGGAAAGAAAGAAGGAGAGGCAGAGACCAAGGGGAAGATCCCCATCAAGCTCACAGGCAAGTCGGGCATCAAGCCAGCTTCCACCCTGCCCCCGTGGAAGGTGCTGACCAGACCTATACCCAAATCAACGATGCAGAAGCGGCTACTGGGATCAAGACTGCAGCCCCCGTCAGCCAACGTTCTTGGGCCCGCGCTGCCAAACGAAGATCCTGTGCCTCTGGATGACTTCTTGACGGTGGGGGTGAAGAAGAGCACTCCTGTGCCGGTCATGCCGGACCTGGTGCACATCCCCGTCCCCCCTCACCCCAGAATGGCAAAGATGCCCGGCGAGGAGAGCAAGAAGAAGCAGGAAGAGGAAAACGAGAAGCTGGAGGAGATGCAGTTGCTTGGCATCGACCCAGAGTCGTTGGTGCCTGCTGTGAAGCCGAGGGCGCCTCCACCCCCTTCGCAGAATCTCAGCTTGCCGCCAGACCAAGCTGCTGCTGGTGCAGGATCCTCTGAGGCGGACCTGGGCGCAGCCGGCAGAGCCAAGGATGGCCCTGCCCAGCCTGAAGAAAAAACAAGGCAGTCCAGCAGTGACTCAGATTCCAGCCGAGAAAGACCTGAAGTCAGAACTGCGAGCAGCAGTGAGTCAGAGCAAAATGTGCCTTGGAAGCCAATGGGAAAAGGCGCCAGTTCAGACAGTGGTAGCAGCGCAGATAAAGGCAAGAAGAAAGCTGAGGCAGGGACACCGGCATCAGCAACCCATGTGGAAGTAAAGGAGGAAGCATCAAAGGTGACCACCTTGCCCCCAGCCCCACCCCCACCTCCAAAAGTACCAGCTCCAG
Source organism: Alviniconcha marisindica (assembly GCA_018857735.1). Classification (NCBI taxonomy): domain Eukaryota; kingdom Metazoa; phylum Mollusca; class Gastropoda; family Provannidae; genus Alviniconcha; species Alviniconcha marisindica. The sequence goes on from JABMCL010003339.1 coordinate 928,653, forward strand.
AGATGGTTCCAGTGCCTCCCCAGCCACCTCTGCCCTCGGTTGCACCACCACTGCAGGTTCCTCCCCAAATATCCTTCCCTCCCCTACCCCTACCACGTAATGCACTTCTACCAACACCTGATACTTCAATACCACCCCCTGGCTTTATGTGTGTTCCACCACCTGGTTTTGTCCCACCTCTGCCAGGTACATCTATGCCAGTCCCTGGGTGGACCCCACCTCTTCCCTATGCTCCCCCTCCACCTCTAAGTGCACCTCCTCCTCCTCCTGAACCTCCTGCCCCAGCTCCCCAAGGTGCAGTTCAAGGACCTGCTCTTCCTCAAGGCCCTTCCCCTCCAAGCCCAGTTCAAGGACCTCCTCAAGGCCCTACCCCGCAGAGCCCAGTGCAAAGACCTGCTCCTCCGCAAGACGCGGTTCAAGGACCTGCACTTCCTCAAGGACCAGCTCCTCAGCAAGATCCTTCCCATCCCCAAGGTGTGACTCCTGAGCAAAATGCTGGAGAACTGCAAGCTTCCTCTCCACCACAGCCTTCAGATGCCACTGCACAGGTCACCATCACACCTGGTAGGACTAGAGCCACAAAGTCACGCACTCGCACTCCACAGGCAGCTGCAAAAGCACGTGCAAGTGCTAGGAAAGCTGCAGCAGCTCGCAAGTCTGGGGCTGCAGGAGCCTCCCTAGTGCAGGGTAAAGCATCCACTTCAAGTCCGCCAGAGCCAGTGCAAGGCACCCCAGCATCTGAGGAAACTGCAGAGGTTTCTGCTGAAGTGGCCACAAGCACAAACATGCCTGAGAGTGCCGCAGCTGGTATCAGCAAGGAAATACCAGCAGAGACGGTACCTGCACAGGCCGCTGCTTCCACCTCAGAAAACCTTGAACCAGCAGCTGTTGTAGAGCCGCAGCCTTCTGGGAGTGGCCTGGAAGTGGCACCATCCTGTGAGGAGGCTCAGCCTACCAGCACACAGGCTCCAGCATCACCCATGAAAAAGCCTGCAGCAGCAGCAGCGCAGAGAGCCAGAGCAGCCCGAAAGTCTTCCATGGCTCCTCCCAAACCTGCTGAGGAACCCACACAGCCTGATGCAGCTGGGGAGCAGCCTGATGCCCCTGTTCCCACCACCAAGCGACCCAGGACCCGGTCGCAGGCAAGGCCGCAGCCTCAGCGACAGACTCGATCGCGCACGCGCCAGCAGAAGACTGAGGAAGACGAAGTGAGTGTCACGGCCTCCGATGAGGGGTCTCCGCAGAAGTCTGCTGGAGAAGCGGCATCATCAATGGCCCAAGAAGCAGAATCAGCAGACAGTGGCAAAGCTTCCTCCACCTCAGCCTGCGTGCTGGACCTGACCAACCCCCCTGCAGACAGCAGCGGGAGGGCAGAAGCCAGCACGGAAGTCACTTCCTCTTCCTGCGCTGTTAAGGCTGGTACCACCGCCAGAGAGTCGCCCCCTGCTGCAGACAGTGCGTTGAATTTGACTGTGTCTCCCCAGGCGAGGGGAAGCAGGCAGGGGAGGGTAGAGCAGATGATGCCAGAAGACTTGAGCTCCTACGCCGAACCCCAGGACCTCACTACCTCCAGTGCAGGAAAAGGGAAAGGGAGGCGGCCCCCGGAAATGCCCATCGATCTGACCATGCGCCTGGCCCCCTCGCAGTCGGTAGGCTCGAGTCAGTCGGAACAGTCTCCTCAGGTGGTGGAGATGCAGCCATCTCCTGGCTCTCAAATCTCCTCCTCAGAGGGTCTGCAGAGGGGCGATTCCTTGGACCACCAGACAGTGAAAGACACGCTGTTGAGCAGCACATCCGCCATGAACCCCTCGACCAGCAACCTGTCAGAGCTGGAAATGGGCGATGAGGGTGGTGTGCTGGAGGCTGCCCCTGCACAGCTGGCAGACTCCCCGGGACTGGGGGTGGACCCCCAGGGGGACCTGGTGGACTTTTCCCTGGCTCCGGTGGACTTTGAGGAACTTGTAGACATGCAAGTGGAAGACTCTAGTGCTGGCGTGTCTGCTGCACCCGACACAGATGAGAGCGGAGGCACTGCCGACAGTACTTTTACCCCAGACTGACAGGCAAGTTCAGTTCCACAGGAATGGTAATACAGTGTAGTGGTGGGGTTCTTTTTTTAATGTTTATCATGAGCATGGGGTTGGGTTGTTAATGAACTGCTTTTGATAAAGAACACTTTTTCATTTATACTGTATTTTGTTCTTCGTCTTTATCTTGGGGATTTCGCCCTCATACAACCGTAATGGTTGACTGGGTGTAAAACACCAAGTTACTGCCTTGGGGATTGCAATTTTGTAGATTCTTTTCTTCATCTTTTTTTCTTCCTGTAATTTTATAGTCTTGAAGATATTGGTAATCAGCATTGTAGCAATTATTGAATATAAAGTGGGGGGGAAATGGAAGGGCTCAGGAAGACTAGCTATTTGAACTTTTTCTGCAAAATATGTAAGCGACACTGAGAAGCAGACTTGTATTCATTTTATGCTTTTTGTTTTGTTTTGCAGACTGCTAGGCTGTGCTGACCTGCAAATGACTTGGTAAGATTTTCAATGAAGAGTAATAATATTAAGGAGATTGCCAAAACACACCCCAAAAAGTGGGGGAAATAAGAACGCTTTCTATTGAGGCAAGAAAAAAATGGCATGAACATTCTCGGCAGAGTTGCATTTCACAATATTCTCAGTGCAGTCGCATTTGTCAAAGGGGACGAAATGTTAGTTTGATGATGCCAAGGGAAGATGTAACACTTAGATATGATCAGAATCTTGCCAAGATCTTTATTCTTATATTTGTTTTTAAGTAGACTGTATGTTTAGGGCTAATGTGCAGGTTAACCATGCATTGGTGCAGAGCAAAACTGTTTCGGTGGTGGTATTTTACCAACCAGCTAAAACATTTCAATACAGCATTAGAACCTGCTGTGTACAGGTTGTTTTTGTTTGGTTTGTATACAATATGTGAGGTAAGGGGATGTGTTTTACCAGTGTTTGATGAATGTAGTAAATGAAATTCTGATTGTGAAATGATTTGGATTTGGGAGCACTATCCAAGTATGGCCTTAAGAAGTGCAGGCTAGTGTTCCGCCATATTGGTATTTTTGTGGATCAGCAGGATTTATCATTTTACACTCTCTCGTGTACTATCTGGCAAATAGGTATCCCAGAGCATTGTAGTTTTCAAGGGTTACTTCAAAAGTGTATTATTTTTTTAGCTGGTTTCCCCCTTCCAAAAACTATGTCTTGGGGGGGGGGGGGGGGGGGGGAGTAGGAACCCCACTGGCCATCTTGTTCATTACCATCACCATGTTGCATTGTGACAAACTACATTTTTGTTATTTCTCTTCTTGCAGGTGAGATTTTCTTGTAGCAAGTGTTCAAGTATTGACATTCTTGGAGCAAGTTTCAAAGAATGTGTTTATGAGGACAGTCCAACACTACCAAATTGTGTTCCACCTGGGCCTTGTCTTTCACGCATGCCCTCCAACAAACCGTGGTCACTGGCCTTTTATGTGTGGCACTGAGCCTAAAAAGTGCAATGCGGTGTTCTACCATGTAGATACTTCAGTGGTTCTGCAGGTGTTTGTGTGACACAAGTGTTAAGTGTTTTTAACACATGCCAGTCAGACCACCTGCACAACGATGCGTAAACAGCTTCAGACCAGGGGGATGTGGGTTTTGCTTTGGGTCCCATCTTTTATATTCACCAGCTTTTATCCCATTAAATAGGAACTACTTATTGGAAGTGGAACTGTCAGGGCAATCACCAGGAAATTGACAACAGCAACATTGTAAACAAAGGCTTGATGTTGGGACACAATGAAATGTTTGAAATTTGCATGTGTATAGATGAAGACTTGTTTTTAATAATCTGTTGGGGTATTTAGTAAGTTGTGTTTGATTTGTATGCTTATCATTGTCAACAATAAAGCTGTTGCAGATTTGGTTGTGGTATTTTTCACTTGCAGACAGCAGTGATTGAGAAACAAAAGTAAGAAAACAGTAGCCAGTGAACTGAAATAGGAGTTGGAGCACCTGTGGCCAGAAAAAAAGCAAAACAGGCCAATTCTGTTCTTAAACAACTGCACTGGCTCCCAATAGAACAAAGAATCAGATACAAAACATCTTGTCTCTGCTATCAGATTATCTCTGGCACTTGACTAGAGTTGTCTAGATTTTCATTCTTTCTAGTCATCTGTGATCTGGTGGTAGAATATTTTGCATCTCCACCTTCAAAAGCAAGCAGCATGGTGGTAGGCCTTTGGTTTTTCTGCTGGACAACCCAGGAATTTTCCCATTTCACTCCCCACAGACCTTTACTCCATGTCTAAAACAGATCTAAAAACATCTGGCGACATTTTCATCGCTAGTTCCTTTTCAGTGTCTTTTTTTCTTTTTTCTTCAGCATTGCGTACACCCGTTTCATTGTGTTGCATAATTGTGTTTATAATGTCATTGTCTTCTTTATATTGTCATGGTCTTTTTCTCTACAACTGTGCTTCATTCAATGCTCAATGCTGCAGTCAAGTTCTGAAGTGCTACTGTTGCAGAAAATGCTCTGTTTGGTGGAATCCAGTTCTGAAGTGCTACTGTTGCAGAACATGTTCTGTTGATTCCCTGTAATTTTGTGGCCAAAAGACCAAGGAGTGAATGCCTTTGTTTGCCCATGCCTTCACTGACAGTTGTATTCTCTGCTTAGAAGAGCACACAGGTCTAACCTAAACATTTGGAAGAAAAAGGCACCGAGAGATAGAAATTGTGGAAACCTTTACCCAACAGAGTTTGAATATGTTTCAACCAGAGAAACTTGGTTTAAAAAGAATAACACACACATACACAAAAAGACTGGCCAAAGAAAACAGTGGGGTTTGAGAAAAAAAACAGAAAGGGTTCTGCAAAGAAAGAAAGCCCAAAGAAATTGGTGCATTGCTCAGTTGATTTTCTGCAGATGGTCATTCTACACCAGAATTTTGCTCTGTGAGGAAGAGCAAGGCCTTTTGTTTTGCTTGTGTCTTCTGTGGTTGTAGTGAAAGTGGGATGAAATGTAACATTTTTTGACTTGCGCACAAAACATTGGTACATGGCAACCAGAAGCCTGTTTTATCAGTAGCATAGTTTTTATTGTCCAATACATTGAAAGTGAAAGCATAGATAACTGCATCAATACATGTGCTATATATATATATGCAAAAACAGATTTAATCTTTTAAAAAAATGCATACATCCCAGTAAAGCACACTTTTTAAAATGAAAACCGAATCTCCGCAGTCATACTTCAGACAATACACACACACACCCAAATGTAAACCACACACCAAAACAGTATTTTTTGTTTCATCATCAGGAACCTGATTCCACTCTACAGATCTACTATCAAGCTACAGAAAAATTAAAAACGTTAGTAGTTGGAGGCAAATTGCAAGCCTGACTAGAAAGAAAACCCCACACAATTTATAAAAAAAAGTTTTACATGCTTATAAGAAAACCCTGTTGCACAGAATTCACTCCAGCATTAATATCAAGTAGCATAATAATTTATATTACTCACCACCTGCTTTGATTATGGCTAGCTATTCAATGATGTTGGAAAAACACTTTGAAATCACAAGTTCAGCTACAGCATGTACAATAGGGGTTTAAACCCGTGGAGAAAATGTATTGAAATTGTAACAAGTACACACACACAAAACTGGGTTAAAACTTGCAGTCTGTCCAAACAAACAAAAATTATTGCATGCAATATCCCAAAATGATACATTTCATGGAAATGGTTTATATGTGGTAATGTTTCATGTTGATAAATGGCACCTGGTACTGATTGTGGGGTTACAGTACATGTTCAGTTTAGCATGCTGGGTTGCATTAGTCCAGTATCAAAGGATCCAATCATTAACTGGACCACTCGACAGTGTATGCTGATCATTTTATTACTAAATACTTGGCAGCAAGGGTGCGGTAATGTCATGCACTTCCTCATAAACATACCACTCTACAGGGTATGGAAACATCCTGCATTTGATCGTACTCTGCATCACATGTCGGGGTATGGTAACGTCTTGCATTTTATTGTATTCTGCATCACTCAACAGGATGCTGTCCTGCTCAACATCATCTCTTCAAAATAAATGCTGGTTAATTGATGAGCTCTCATTTCTTGTGAAGTGAAACTGAGCATGATGGACTTCTGTTGAACTGGCTGCAGCAAAATTGGGACCTCCTTCGCACGTTTGCCCAGCCAAACTTATCTGGCCAGTACCCAACACCAGAAAGAGAGCAATAATCTAATCTGTCTGCAACTGTGATTGGTAAGCTGTTGTCCACACTTTGGTTGGTTGGCCTTTGACATCCTTTTTACTCTTCCAGTCATGTTTTTTTGTTTGTTTTTGTTGTTGCTACAGTGGAGGATTTGACAAACTAGCTGTTGATTATATTCAGACCTTCCCTCAAGCAAATAAAGTGAGCAACCAGCCACCCATCATGTTTCAGCCAAAACAGATAAGGTCTTCAGGTGGGTGGTTGTGGATCATGATCATAGAGGATTCTGAGTTCCCATCACCTGAGCAGCTTTGGCTAATCAGAATGTCCCATATGGTAATCTGTGCAAAAAGCCCAATCACACAGAGCAGTCACCATGTCGGGCCCACAATCAAAAGTACAGCAACAGTGGAAGACTGGTGGATTTGGAGAAGAAGAAGAGAAAAAATTCAGCCTTCTCACTGATGAGAGATATTAGCTGCAATGAAATGCGGCAAATTGCATTCATTTGAAAGCTGGAATCGGACTCAAATCATTGTGCATTCCACCAGTCCACACTTAACCACGTGATCTGATTGAAAGCTTGTGGGACAGTAACTGTAAGAGGCTGGGCTGAGGGCTAGAAACAGAGTGTTTGTGACAGGCTCATCACTGCAGCTTCTGTATAATTTTCTGGCTGCTACTGCTCTGTATGATTTGAACTGAAAGCAGTATTATCATTTCAGTGGTCCATTGCAAGCACTGAGAGGTCATTAGTCTCCTGACAAAATGGCAGTCTGGCCTCCAGCCTGAAGCTACTGTTTTAGAAAATGTCCTACCTAGCAACTGACACCTGAGGAAAAACAAGTTTGAACTCTCTACAAAGAAGGAAAGACAAAGATAAAACCCTGCTGTCAGCTACAAGTAGGCTATATATTGACAGCAGAGAGTAGGGTGGTGATTGGGGTGGAGAAAGTCTAGGCTATGGTGTGTTGTCACTGCAGCAGAAGGGCGCCGGCTGCATAGCTGACAGAGGAATCGGACGTGGTGATGCATTGGCTGGACTGGGCATACTTGAGGAACTTCAGGTCCATCTTCAGCCTGTTGCCATTCTGACGTAGACTGTTGATAGCCTGGTAGAAGACAGAGCAGTCAAAAGTCAAATGTTGCCATGGTTTTGCGCATCAGTCAAACAAACAAAAATGTTCATACGTTGCCATTCTTTTATAATCTCTCAGTTGAAACTATGAGCCTTGTAAAATAAAGTTTCAGTTCTCACATGCACGCTCTCTCTCTCTCTCTATCTCACACCCTCTAGCTCTCTCGTACATGCACACACCTTTCCTCATAAAATCAGCTCAGGTAGATTTCACTCAGTGTCAGCCTCAAGTCTTGCAAGGACATGGAGAGCAGTAGTGAGTAAATACTGGATGCCCACAGCTTAGTGCTATTTAAAAGTTCACACAAGCTGCATGCTGCAGCACAGTTGGGAAAACTAATCACTTCCCCAAGTCCTTTTGATGATGATGAAGGACAATGGCATACACTCCCTTGGTATGCTACCCCAACCGAAAAGGTCCCCCCCCCCCCCCCCCTTCCTTGCCACCCATGTGGTCCATTTGCCACCCAACTGCTTGTCAGCAGTGGTCACCCACATGATCATGGATATGATAGGCTATTAGAGGATTTGCTGCCAAAACCATGCTTCATTCAGTTTAAAAGACAAGATGGGGGGAAAGTTCCATACATCATGGGGCTCTATCTGGAAATCCACCCATACTGGAAAATGGGCTAATTGCATTAGGGAAGAGACCAAACCGCTGCTGGTATAATTATCTCCATTACACATCCTGACCCCCACAAAATATTCTGACTGTCGAGGAGGTTTGCAACATATCCTTCCCCACTATCCCATGTCGCCAGACGTACATTGAGCAATACACCTATGGGGTGCCGGCCACATATTGTGTTCTGATAGTCTCTCAGGTAGGTGGTGAAACCAGCAGGATCCAAGTTCTCAATGATGCTCATGCCCTGCAAACAAAAGGCCGTCAGGTATTGCACCTTGCAAACAATAAACGCCACTCAGACAATTGAAATTTTCATCCCTTCACTACCATAAAAACACCCAATTAAAGTCTGAAATTTGAAACCCTGAAGCCTTTTTCGCACTGGCATGTAAAAGGATTTTCATCAAATTGCAGAGCATTTATGGTAGATGTGTTATAGGACCAGAATATATTGTTTGCAGGCGCCGCCATGCATCTTTCAGCCTGAAAACCTTGCAGGCTGGGGCAGTGAAGGGGTTAAAACCATGCAAATGATAAACACCTGTATGTCAAACCTTGCAAATACAAAGTTGCACAGTGTATATCAGTCTGTGGTGCATGGCAATTTTCAGATCATACATATGTACGTGTACCACTTGGAAATAACCTGAATCAATGCTTGTATATCATACAGCACAAGAACACCCAAATAATACTGTGTGGAGAAGGAAATTCAACAAAAACAAAAGCTTTGGATAAAATAGCAGTTACCTCCCTTGGCTTCTCACCTTGTCAGCAAGTGTGCTGAACATTTTATTTCGAAAGTGGCACATAACGTTATACTGATGACAACATGCCACAACCTGTCACCCTCCCAAAACTATGTTTCTTCAGTGGCACAAAAAGTGAATGCTGACCAGCAACTTGAGTGTGTTACCCCCTTACTATAACATTTACATGAGATCTTGACAAGGAACTCCCACAGAAGATGAACTGCGATAGATAACTGGCTTTTTTAATATCCAGTCAACCATGATGATTGTTTTCAGGGCGAAACTGATGCAAAATGCCAGTGCTGCATTACACATGTTTTGTGTTTGTTTTTTAATCTTGCGCTATTCTACAGTACCTGTATCACACTTGCGAAACTGTTTTGAGTAGGGATTTTTCCCCCATGTGTTTTGTTTTTTGGTGGTTGGGAGGGGCAAACCATTTCAAAACCACACCCCTGTCAAGCAGATAAAGGGGGCTGGGTGGAAAGGTAAGTGTGAGATCTTTTTCAAAGTGTTCATAATGCGATGACAGTTGCTTTGTTTTGCATTCATAATGAGATCAGGTGAATGCATACCGCTTTGTCTAAAGTTTCAATGGACTGCCATATTTTCCCACAGGACTTGTCATAAAATGTGTAGTTAAATCTCTTCCCTGAAACATAAAAAAAAAAAAACTGCAAGTTACAAATATGAAAACAAATATATGTGACACATAATGTGCCAACTGACCAACAAAGTGAAAAAATATACAGTACTGCATCACCCTCTGCCCCCCCCACCCCCCCCAAAAAAATATAAGCAAAATCTAGTCTGCATCAAAGTTCAAACAGCCCTGACTGTGATACCAAGTTTAAACATTAACTAAAACGCTGAACATATATGCTGTGAAAGACCTTGAAAACAGCAATCCAATCTTTACAGTCTAATATTTTCCATTTGGACATTTCATGAAAAGTAAAGTCACCAATGTCAATGAAGTTATTATTCCAGAAAAAATGCACTGAGGGGAAACACCAAGGACCACACTACAAATAAATCTGCAGCTCTGTTTTTACACATATACTTTTCCATTCATGCTTCCATTAAAATGGCGTCACCAACATCCACCATGTTTTGATGAACTCTTCCATTTCTATTTCCACACAAATGACCTTATCGCCAACCTGGATTTGATAAACTTTTCTGTTCTTATTTCCACATAAATGAACACCAAATAAGCAGGGTAAGGGGAGAAACAAAATAAACACCAAGTAATCAGGGTAAGGGAAAAAACAAAACTTGAGACCAAATAAGCAGGGTAGGAGGAAAACAAACTGAACACCAAAAAAGCAGGGTAAGGAGGAAAACAAAATGAACACCAAATAAACAGGGCAAGAGGGAAAACAAACTCGACACCAAATAAGCAGGTTAAAAGGACAAACAAACTGAATACAAAATAAACGGGGAATGCTGTTTCCACTTTAGCATCACTGACTGACCCCAGTGGCAGAAGTCGGAGGAGACAACAAAGAGGTTTTCCGGGCTGGCCAGGTAACTGCTGAAGATGGCTCCGTACTGCTGCTCTTTGTCTGGCGACAGTGACCCCACCAGGATGGGGACAATGGTGAACTGGTTCTTGCGACTGCAGCAGCAAACAGAATCCCGTACATATATTACTGTATATATATATATATATTGCACAGAGCACATCATTTTAGTGACAAACAGAAGGAAAAAACCCTGTAAAATTAATTCTTCCTTTTGTTTTTAGTGAAATGGCAAACTTCAACCTCATTTACAATCACATGCACTGTGCACACAATGGTACTTAGGCGCTACACTCAATTTAGACACTACACTCAATTTACAAAATGATTGCTGCTCAACTTACCACAGTAACCACATGAAAATATACTTTCATGGTTACTACAACTAGAACAGTTGCTGCAGCGAAGGAAAAGAGCTGGCATGGTAAGTGAGGCTGAAGGTCAAGGTTTCATTCCATTAACAGAAGAGTTAAAGCTATCCATGGCAGGGCAAAAGCCACTGTTGGCTATCCATGGCAGGGCAAAAGCCATTGTTGGCTATCCATGGCAAGAGTTAAAGCTATCCATGGCAGGGCAAAAGCCACTGTTGGCTATCCATGGCAAGGCAAAAGCCACTGTTGGCTATCCATGGCAGGGCAAAACCATTGTTGGCTATTCATGGCAGAGTTAAAGCTATCCATGGCAGGGCAAAAGCCACTGTTGGCTATCCATGGCAAGGCAAAAGCCACTGTTGGCTATCCATGGCAGGGCAAAACCATTGTTGGCTATCCATGGCAGAGTTAAAGCTATCCATGGCAGGGCAAAAGCCACTGTTGGCTATCCATGGCAGGGCAAAAGCCATTATTGGCTATCCATAGCAGAGTTAAAGCTATCCATGGCAGGGCAAAAGCCACTGTTGGCTATCCATGGCAGGGCAAAAGCCATTGTTGGCTATCCATGGCAGGGCAAAAGCCATTGTTGGTTATCCATGGCAGAGTTAAAGCTATCCATGGCAAGGCAAAAGCCACTGTTGGCTATCCATGGCAGGGCAAAAGCCATTGTCGGCTATCGATGGCAGAGTAAAAGCCATTGTTGGCTATACATGGCAGACTAAAAGTCACTGCTGGCTATACATGGCAGAGTAAAAGCCATTGGTGGCTATACATGGCAAAGCAAAAGTCACTGTTGGCTATACATGGCACAGTAAAAGCCACTGTTGGCTATACATGGCAGAGTAAAAGCCATTGTTGGCTATCCATGGCAGAGCAAAAGTCACTGTTGGCTATCCATGGCAGCGTAAAAAGCCATCACTGGCACTGTAAAAGCCATCTACTACAGAGCAGTAATTATCAATGGCAGAATAATTACACCATCCGTCCATGGCAAACAGACAACCGTAGTGCATAGTAAATACCATCTATGGCAAAGTGAAAAGCACCGCAAAGTAGAAGTCATCCAAGGTGTAGTAAAACCATCTATGGCAGATTATAGCTACCTGAGGCAGAATAATAAAACATAAAGCCATCTGTGTCCAAAATACAACAACAACATCCACAGCAGTCATCCATGGCAGGGTAAAAGCCATCTATGGCAGAGGAAAACATGTACAGCGGAGTACAAGCCATGTAGGTCATCTCTTCCGTTATTTAAAAAATAACACCGTAGATTAACAAGTTATCAGGCATCGGACTGACCCCTACCTTTCCATGACTTTTGCAATGTAAGGCAGGTGCATCTCAATGCTGTGTTCTCCTTCATCCGTGCTGATGGACATTGTGTCAAAAGCACCAGTTGCATAGAGTTTGGCATAAACTGCACACACAAATGAAACGCAACAACCTATCAAACTCTGGAGAATGGACAACAAATGGCACTAAATGTACACATTACCACACACACACACACCTGTATACATTTATAGTACTTATACATTGCTAGGTTTGCTTGGTTTACATGCCTATGTATCTGTGCAGACACTGCAGAATAAAAGCCACCTGTGCTAGGTGACTGCTTGAATGGGGGGGGGGGGGGATGCTCCTGTTTTGCAAGCATGTCAGTGATGTGTGATGAATTTCTGTATATTAATACTGTGTTTTGATGTCACTTGTAAGTTTTTAACTTGAGTATGAAATGCTTGTGCCTGGGGCTCATTTGAGAAAGGGCACTATAGTCTAAGAACCCACTATTATTATTATTATTATTATGTGACACATGACTGAGTAGCTCCCTCTAAAAATCACCACACATGACCAATAAACCACAACAAACTATCCTGGCTTGGGAAAGAACCTAATAATTAATCATCAAACTATCTCGGCTTAGGAAAGAACCTAATAATTAATCAGAATGCACAGTAATATATATATATATATATATATATATATATATATATATATATATATAATATATATATATATATATATATATGTGTGTGTCAGTATATCACAGACTTGCAACAAACCCAATCAGTGTATTTTTCCAGGGTCACAAAAGATATGAAATATTTCAGTTTATAACAGTAGAATGACTTAAACATTAGAAGAGATTAGTATTTAAAAATAAATAGTCATAGATTTAAAAAAAATTATTGCTACAAAATTGTTTTTGTTGTTGCTGTTATCCACAAACACAACACTTTCACTAGAATAATAATTTAAAAAATAAAAATCAATTTAAGTACAATTCCTCTTTTCCTTCCATTGAGAACATGAATGACACTGTCAAGGTCTTGTTTTAGTCATGTGTCATAAGACATGAAATGAAGCTTGAAACAATGAAAGTCAAATTAAATGCTAGTTATAAATAATAGTAAACATTTCTAGCTCTATACAGTTTAATAGCGTTTTTCTTCTTCTAAAACATAAACTGATAAATTATCCTGCTTTCATTAAAACTTTTTTCTTTTTTTCATCATATCCTAAAATTCAGAGTTAATGTCTCATTTCTTGGAGACCTCTTGTCACAGGTTGTGTGTCAAATTAATTAAATTCCCCATTTTCCAAGGGTACTTACTTTCTCTGTCTATAGTGAGATCATATAAAGGTGTCTGATAAGTCTCTGTGCCAGACAAAGCACAGCCAGACATACGCACATGATGAGAAGGCCCCAAGATGAACACCCGTTTCCTGAAATGGTCAGCAGTACAAATACAGTAAACCAAGCACAGTAGAAACAGAACAAGTCAACAAGTTAAGCAGCTGCATTTAATCATCCATATGCGGGGTGACCTCAATACAATCAAACCCAAAATATTTCAAAACTCTTCTCATAAATACATTCTTGTCCAAAAACAATCCATACAAATTTTCAACAATTCTTTAGTCTATTCAAATATTACCCTTGTTAAAAGAGCATAAATAAAGCAGAACAATTACATGCTACAATAGTTCAAATATATCATTGGTGGGAGCTGCCATAAGTATTATTTTTGTCACGCCAAGTTTTGTCATGACAAAACTTTTGGTGTGATAAACATATTTTTGTCGCGACAAAAGTACAAATATTTGTTGTAACAAACATAATTTTGTCACAACAAAAGTTTTGTCGCGACAAGCTTACTTTTTTTGCGACAAACATGTGGGGTGTTTTTTTGCTACAAAACACGTCTTTTGTCGTGACAAAAGTATGCTTGTTGCAACAAAACTTTTGTTGTATTTGTCACGTATTTGTCATGACAAACATACTTCTGGCAGCTCCCGCCAATGATACAAACAAACATCTCATCACCTATGTTCTTAAAGATTCTGAGAAAAATTAATACAAAATGTTAACGAAAGATTGTGTCGCTATGGATACCCATCAATTATCTCCCCCTGTGGAATATTGCTAAAGTCAATACATTCTGGTAGTACACACTTTGGTTATGGTTTATGTTTCTTATTTGATTTTTTTTGGGGGGGGGGTAACAATAAAAAAGGGAAGAATTATAAACTTCTACAGTTAGTAGTATGCCCCTTGTGTTACCAGGGAAGTTTGATCATATAAAGCTGAGCTGAAGAACAAGATTTCTTTCAGCTTTTCTCTATCATAGATTTTCTTCAGAAATAAGGACACTGTTCTTCAACTTTTTCAGGTGCTTCTTTAGCTTCTTATATCACCAACAAACAGCTCCAACTTTGTGGGGGCAAAATTCAAAAATATTATTTCAGCACTTCTGTAATAATAAAGTAGCAGGACATGCTAAGTATAAAAATATATTTTTAAAAACACACACAGATGTGACTGTGATTTCACAACACTGATATTTTTCTTTTCTTTTTCTTTCCTTTTCCCCCCCCTTCTTTTTCCATTAATACTGATACTAATGTCTTAATGATAGAGCCAATGATATATTCTTCACTAGGGTTTCCTCTAACCAGGTACATGAAAACAAAAAAGCCATAGGATGCAAACTTACACAGCTGAAGGATCAACTTGTCGGTAAGCATGCGCTCCACATGCCCCGCAGTAGTAATAACCCGCATGTCTGAAACAACAAGTGAAAATGTAAACACAAATTTTGTACAATCAAATCCAAAAGGCCAACAACACACACACACACACACACACAAATGAAAACAGCAGCAGCTTATAAATAAAGAAGAGCCTCTGTGTGTGGGTCTACCTGTGTCTGTGTCAAAGCTTTTTTGTTTGTTTTTGTCGCTCGACCTGCTGAACCTACTGCGATGAAACGTGGTGTGAAGATAATGCTCTTGAAAGATTGTTGATGCAAAGAAACAAGTCTCTCTGTGTGAAACAAGTAATAATAATACTGATGGAAATTCATAAAGCGCCTACCCCATGGCTCAAAGTGCTGAACAAACATAATACACACAATGTACATCAAGATGGAAAACGTTATCCGCAATTTAACAAAAACTAACACATAATCATGATAATGTAGACATCAACAAGGGTTCAAGCATAACTATGTGCAAGATGCACAAGCACACACGCTCTGAATGAGTCTCTCTGTCAAGTAATGGAGAGGAAAGGGGGGAGGGTATATAAGCTTAACTTCATCCCCATTTCTCACATAGTTCAGGAGCTGTGTGAGAGTCGAGGTGGCCGTCCTGGGCTGTCCGTCCTAACGAGCCTTCTGGTTTCCATGGACGTAAAGCTTTATTGAACCATGCTTCGGCATTGGTCTCAGCTTGTCCCTAATATGTCAACTGACATCTGAGGACATTAAGCAACACTACCTGCCTGCCATTTCTCAGACAGCTCTGTGGTGTAATGGTTACCACTACAGGCTGTCACCCCAGCAACCCCAGTTCAATTCTCAGTGGAACCTACTTCTTCTATGTTCTTCTCTGTAAGCTATTTCACCTCTTCATCATTTTCACGTTGACTGTCACTAGAATAACTGCACGTCTTTTGTCTGTGCTCTGTTGCTTGAAAAAGGCAAGACATGTCAGATGTGTTCTTTCATTTGATTTCAGCATGTCCTGTCAATTTTTCTAGTATGTTAAATTTTAAGTTTTTGACCTCTTGCACATCTTATGATAAAGAAATGACAACCTGCAGACATAAAGCCATCAACTGTGTGGAGGAGAGAGGTGTAAAAATACAAAGTACTCAACATCTGCTTTGAAAGGGCCAGAAAGGGCTATAGTCAATGAATCAGACCAACACTGAAATTGTTTTGAACAATCAAACTAAAGGCAATGCTAGCAGTAAGAACATTTCTCATACTAAGTCATAGGCTGGGTGGAGAACATGGGCTTTCCCAGGCATGTTACTACGATCTTGAAAGTTGAAATAAACCTATCAAAGAACATAATAAACTAATCAATGCATTAGTGTTACATACGGAGCGATGATGGCTCTAGCAGGTTTCTGTGTTTCCTTGGCCTTGCCCAGCCAGCCATCCAGTTGGCTGCTAAGCTCTTCCCCTGGAAGAAAAACAGTGGAAACAAAAGAATAAACAAACTATACTTCAAGAAAAACAATGAAAACAAAGGAATAAACAATCTATGCTTCAAAAAGAATCATAAAAACAAAAGAATAAACAAACTATGCTTCTAGAAATACAGAGCAAGCAAAGGAATAAAGATACTACACTTCAAGTTCAAAAAACACATTAAAAACAAAGGAAATTATAAACAAACAATGCTTTAAAAATAAAAAAAAGCAAACAAAAGAATAAACAAACTATATAATCCACCAATAACATTAACAATTAACATAAGAGTATTTACTGAAACTGTGTCTGCAACAGTGCAAGCAAGACTGACCAGTTTATAAATTCTGCCTTTTTTCTTCTTCTTCTTTCTTTTCTTTGTCTGGACAGTGTATAATGAAACCAGCTGAGAAAAAAGAAGAAGTTAATGTTTCATCTGCTGTCAACAGTTTGCAGTCAGGTAGGTAGGTAGTGTTGCTTAATGTCCTCAGATGTCAGTTGACATGTTAGGGACAAGCTGAGACCAATGCCGAAGCATGGTTCAATATAGCTTTACGTCCATGGAAACCAGAAGGCTCGTTAGGACGGACAGCACAAGATGGCCACCTCAACTCTCACACAGCTCCTGAACTATGTTTGCAGTCACTAGTCAGCAGAATCCTCAAATTTTATACCTGATCAGCTTCCTCTGTGTAAGTCTGTTTGAGCTGACTTCTTCTTCTTTCATGTTTTACATCCACAGAAACCATATGGTTTATAACTAATAGCAGTATTAGTGGCACACTGATATGGGAATAATGGGATAGGGAATGAGAGCCCAGGCCCACCTCCCTGTTCAGTCACAGCTCTTGAGCTCTGAGTCGTCTGACAGCTGACTTTTGTTGAAAGTGGCCTTTATTTATGATTTCCCAATGAAAAAAATCCAAGAGGCAACAATATTACTGAATAAAATTAAAACTACTAAAACCACTGCCATTACTTATGATTTTACTGCCAACAGCCCAAAATTTTGCTTTTCTAAAGCTGCACACACCTACAGAATCCTACTTTTTATAATCTCTTCGGGTTCACAAGACTAGTAAGAGAAATGACCTTAACTTGTGGCCCAGTTTTTGCTTCGCATAATAATAAGGTATAAACACAATTATGATTCATAATATGAAAAGGAAAAGAATACAGTGAGTCAGTGACACATACTGCAAACACACTGGCGCAGGCCCAACTTTAACCTTTTCTACTATTTGCAGCTGGTTGACCTAGTTACGGCTTGTAACCCTAGTCGGCTTTGTCTGGAAATACAGGCCGTGGCCTGTCCATCAAGCTGCCCAGGGCTAAAAATAACCCGATGCCCAACAAAAGCCGTGCGTTTGCAACCCACCTCATTTTAATAACAATGCAGTTAGACTGGTTATAGAACGGTAAATAGGTCTTATTTTGACTGCTTGTATACCTCACAGTCATTCCACCTAAAATCTAAACGAAGTCCCGGCTGCAGGTGTTTGTTTATGTTTACATCAGCTGTGGGCTGATGCGCCTGCCTTTTGGACTGGTGGCCGCGAAGATTATTATATAACAGCTTGTGAGCAGGTCGACTTTCTCTCTATTGTCACCCAGCTGTACTTACGAACATCCGAGTACCAGGTCCCTGCGTGCGTAGCGCGGCGAACCTTAGACATGCTCTTCCCAATTTTGGCAAACTTCTGCTCTCAGTGACTTCACGACTGCGAAATTGTCGAGCGAACAGCCAACTTTCTCATTCCTTGATCTGCCGGAAGTAGCAGCCAGGCTGAGATGCACATGCGCATGTGGAATTCTCATGGCAAGCCGAAACGAGTCTCGGTAACGAATGTTTACAAACACTCTTTGTTCGTGGGAGGAGGCGATTCAAAAGGGAAACAACTTTCATACAACTTTCATTTTTATCATCTTACCAGATGCTTCCCACAAATGAACAGTCGCTTCTTCTTTTTTATCATCGAAGCAAAGCCTGTCACCTTTGTGAATTTTATTTCAAACTCTTCTTGCATGCCACGTAACACAGTACCTACCGCCGCCTCTTCATGTCTTTGTTATGCCCTTTATTATTTTAGTCCCTTCGTTGACTAATCAAACGTTTTCCTTTTTCAAACAAGTTGACTTTCTCGACGGCAGATTCTCGGATAATACTGATCAACAAGGTGCTCTAGTCATAAAAAGAACAACTGATTTTTACGTCAAATCATATGCAAAAACTGCCTCTACAATCTTTGCTAGTACTAAAGAGGCACAGATTTTGTCTGATGATGATGATGAAGTGATGTTTAATGTCCTCGAATGTCGGCTGACATATTGGGGACAAGCCGTGATCAATGCTGCAGCATTGTTCAATAAATCTTTATGTCCACGGAAGCCAGAAGGCTCGTTAGGACGGACAGGCCAGGACGGCGGCCACCTTGACTCTCACACAGCTCCTGAACTATGATTTTGTCTGTGGTACTAGGGCCGCTATATGATTCTCGATAGCACAGAGGTACAGGTTCCCTTCAGCCGCATTTCTACACAGCTACTACTAGCCTACGGTCATTCTGCAAGAAAACACAAAAAAGGTTACGACCGAGTGAGTGTCATTTAAGGAAACTAGCCTTCTCAAAACATTGCATATAGTCCAACAGAAAATTTATATATATATATATATATATATATATATATATATATATATGTATATGTATATATATACCGTGTATGGTTACTAGATCTAGTGGGATTCATGTTCAGATTCTGAAATATCAGTTTTGACCAAAATTTGCAAATCTGTTACAAACAACAGATTTGCAAATTTTGGTCAAAACTGATATTTCAAAATCTGATGGTCAGTAACCTTGTCATGTCAAGTGTGGCTCATCTGTTACATATTTTGGCCTCTTTTGAATTTTGGCAAAGGAAATATGTATTCGCATTGACCTGGCCTAGCAGCAAACTTGACTGCTTTGCTGAACATGAATCTGTTACAAACAACTTACTTCTTATATCTTGTCCTTAATATGTCATCCAACATCCGAGGAAATTAAGAATCAAAGACTGAACAAACAAACAAAAAAAATTGGTCAAAACTGATATTTCAAAATCTGATGGTCAGTAACCTTGTCATGTCAAGTGTGGCTCATCTGTTACATATTTTGGCCTCTTTTGAATTTTGGCAAAGGAAATATGTATTCGCATTGACCTGGCCTAGCAGCAAACTTGACTGCTTTGCTGAACATGAATCTGTTACAAACAACTTACTTCTTATATCTTGTCCTTAATATGTCATCCAACATCCGAGGAAATTAAGAATCAAAGACTGAACAAACAAACAAAAAACTACCCAAGAGAGTCCTCAAGTACAGTTTCTTACATTTTTTTCTTTTTTCTTCTTCAGGAATGATGGCTGCTGCTCATCTCATGACCAAAATGAGTCTGTATGTTGGTTCCACCCCCACTTACTGAGTTACTGCACCTTTGCAGTCCTTTCTGCTCTATCCGTTCTTCCTCAGTGTCAGACACACACATGCTCAAACCTCAAAACTCCCAACACTTCAGCCACAAACCCCGTGGTTTTCGCACTTTCTCACACTTCTGTGTCCACACCTGGAACAACCCCCACCCCATCCCCCAAAAGACATCTGGCAAGTGCTACTCTCTCTTCCTTCAAAAGCAAGTTTCTCTTCAACAAATATTTCAGTTAAGCATCACTGTTCTTCACCACTATCAGTCTGTACAGTGTGTCTGTGTGCTTTTTGCAGGTAATTATGCTTGAACCCTTTTTGATGCGTGCATTGTGAGCTTTTGTTAACTTGTGGATAATATTCTCCATCTTGATGTGTGTTACGTGTGTTCAGCATTTTGAGCCGCAGGGAAGGCACTTCACAAATTTCCATTATTATTATTATGACTACTATGACAAGGGTAAATGCGGCAATATGAAGTAAGGAGCAAGTTAACCTTCACCATACACTGCTTTAACACTTACACCCCATGCATGGCAGGTGTAACTACACCCATGATTTTTATACAAACATTTCAGTAAATGTACCTGCTGGTACATCATGGGTGTGCCCACACCCATGTTTTTCCCACATTAGTTTCAAAAGACAAATGGTGCACAAGAAAACAATGCTGCCTCTTGCACAGGTTTGCTGACTCCACACCCACAACATATGGCATGTAAGGTTTCTTCCTCAAATAGTATGGGTGTTCTCACACCCATGATGCATGGTATGCAATGCTTCCTCTCTGCAGTATATATAATGGTGTGCTGACATCCACAATGCAAAGCCAGGTATAGTATATCTGTTTGTTTACTTCTGGGTGTATCATCAAAAACAAGCTGTTTTCAGTGAACATGTGCGATGATGTTTAGCTGACAAAGTCATGAAGTTTCATGAAGGCAGTAAGAATATTGCACCAGTTACCACCATGCACGTAGAGTATGGGTGATCTTTTTTTCTTTTTCTTTTTACCTGTGACATTTGACCACAGTTAAAACAATATTTCTTGCAGTGTTGAGTAAATTTAAAGTCACATGTTTGTTCCTTGCAAGGCAGGAGTGGGAGAGAGAAAAGAGGGAGAGAGAGAAACAAACACACACACACACACTCTCTCTCTCTCACTCACACTTGTTTTTTGTTTGTTCTGCTAAGAAAAAGAGAAAACAAGTGACAAAAAATAAAAAGGAAATATTTTACTTCTCATCACACAACTTTACAAATAAGTTATGCCATCATCAGTTCAAAATTCATCCAATCACACATTGCCTGCAATTGCAAATGTTTCTTAGTGACAAACAAAAGACTGAAAACATTTGACAACCAGGCGCAGTATTGAATACAGTGTTATTGATTGAGCTGACCCCCTCTCACTCTTCTGTCTTGCCATACTATAATGTACAATGAATGTGCCACTATCTTTTCCCACTTGTTTTAACACAGCAGTGAATGCCATGCCTCCTTTGCCATGAAGAGAAGTGTCCCATCAAGATTGACAAAAAAACAAAAACAAAAAACAAAAAAAAGGAGGGCTGTTAGGGTAGTGAATAAAAATGAGAATAAATTGTTTCATCCCTACAGCTTTACTACTTAAGTTTAAGCATCCCAGTATATTTGATGTAAATTTAAACAAAACAAATGTATTAGGTGGTTCAAGTGGGGTTAACTCCCTTGACCTTTACCCAGCCTTGCTAAGTCCCTTGGCCGTTATTACTTCCGGTGCATACTTTCTTCACAGTGGAAGGAGGTGACAGTGAATTTGTGAAGTTTACAATGCAAGCTTTAAAGTCATTTTTGAAGGCCTGTAGTGAGAATGTGTCTTGCAACATGTAAGAACTTGTTGCTCATGTTATAGGCCGCCAAAAAAAACACTTTTTCCCACACACTCATGATCTTCTGGTCAGCCGAAGAACAATGCAAAGACATCTTTTTTCCATCCTCCACCACCTTTTCCCTGTAATTCTTGCAAACACAACAGTAGTGCTTTGCAATTCTAGGTTCAACTTTCATTGTGATACACAGTGTGAAGCAACACCTGCTCAGAAATCGGCCTGGAAGTGGCAGCTGCAGCCTCTTGCATGAAAGATTACAAAGGACATTCACTTGTGCAAACCAGCTTCACTGAACTGCCCAATAAGGGCATCAGAAATCCTGTTCTTGTTTCTTGTGGTTAACTGAACAGGTGGACTGTATCCATACTTTTTTACGCCACAAAAAAATATTTTCTATGAGCGCAGTTACATTAACTAACAATTACAGGATATGAAATTAGCTAAACTACTGACTTCAGAATCTTGTGTGCAATGAATATGACATGAAATAATCAAGATGTCCATGTAACCAGAGCATCACCACATTGCACTGATACTGAAATCATGACAGTCCAGTAAATGACAGAAACATCCAGCAGGCAGGCAGGCAGACAGGCAGGCAGGCAGGCAGGCAACCTTTCGTCTCTGCGTGTTTCCACTTCCAAAACAGTCCTACCTCAACCACAGTTTCAGACGGAGGGCATCAACTCCATTCAGGTAGTAGCGGAAGAGACGTTTGTCTCGGATGAAGCCAAGGTTTTCATACAGTTGTAGGGCAGCCTTGTTCGTAATTTCTGTCTCGAGCACAACCTGAAACAAGAGAGCAAGCCTACACTTGACTCACCTTCTTCTGTGACCCTGAAAATGGGTCAAGGCCAATAAAGTGGCATGGCCTGTAAACTCCAAAAGGGTTTACCACGCAGTTTCAAGGATCTTGCTGAAAGAAAATAACACTTTTTTTTAACAAAAAGACTGCTGGGCAGAAAATAATTGACTTGCTCCCATTAGCACTACCTAGTACCTAAAACACTAAATTTAGTTGAAGCTTAAGCATCACATGCATGATCATATTCATACATATGTAATAATCATAAATAATAAATAGATAATTGGTTTTCAGTGCCCAGTCAACCATGATGGTTATACCACGGTGAAATCATAAATTACTCGGACTTAAAGAATGTGTCAAGGAAAATCAAGTGTGTTTGACAAATGTTCACAATAACCACATTCACAACTAGAACAACCTTCCATTGTAACTGGACTCTCCCATGACCTTGCACACTGGTCAAAGTCAACAATAAAAAATAAAAAATTGTATGCATAAATAACACAAAACAAAAACTGACTTTGTCAGCATCACACATTTTTGCTCATCATTATACATTGTATGTAGAAAAAGGGGAGGGACAAAGAGGTAGGTATATCAAGTGTGTGGGAGCTGGGGGTGTGAGTGGAGGAGCTTGTACTGATCACTTCATTCCACCTATTTTTCTCCTCACATGTAATGGCAAACAGAGATCTGTGCTCCTCTCATACCTCAAGAGTATGACGATGAATATCCAAGACGTAAGCATGCTGTTGCATTTTCAATAGTATAATACTGCTGCATTTTAAATGTGAAACTTTTTTTTTATAAACTTTTCCTTTCAGCAGAATTTTCATGCAGAAAGTGATCACCTTTGCAGCAAATATCTGCTCAGTTGGTAGAGCATCTGACTGAAAAGCCAGGCACAATGCTGATGGAGGTTCGAGTCCCCGGTGCGGCAAGAGAAGAAAGAAATCCCAGTCAACTTCCACTGCAGACCCTCTTAGTCTTACAGTGTCCGTACAGACCCAATGTGCAAAATACTACGCACCCTGGTAGGAATGGGTAGCACTGCTCTTGCAGTTGCTGTGCCTTACCCAGGTAAGGTGACCCAAATTTCCCGCATGGGACAATGAAGCATTAAAAACAAAATATTTAAAAATTAGCTTAAAATTCCCATGCCCATATGAACTTAAAAGCAAGTGGACTATCTATGCAGACTTCTAACTTCCTTACCTCATCACATTGACCAGCTATCATGGCATGGATGGCCTTTGTCACCAAACTTGAACCTGTCCAAAACACACAACACAATAAATTTAGTTGCTTTTAAATTTATTGCAGCTGCAGTCACAGGAGTAGTCTTACTGTCACAAACTTTACCACAGCAAAAAACAATTATTATTTTTTCTCTCTCCTTTGTTTTCATAAAATAAAATAAATAAAAAAAGAGGAAAAAATGCGTGCTTTAAGCTGGATGAGTAAACAAAGCTGAACAAACTGTTCACAAAAAATATGCAAACAAGACCAAACATGTGCCGTGCAGCATTGACGGAGTGATGGTAATGGTCAAAGCACCAACATTTCAAATTCAAAACCTACTTAGTTTTTAACTTTGATTAAAGAGTTCTCTTTAGCACTTTGGACTACACTACTTGTCACAAACATGGAATGCATTCTACTTCTTGTGATATTAAAGACTGCAGATACCTATACTGTAGTCGACTAGAATATAATATACATAATATATATAACACATGGGATTCAGGGGAACACAGCATACAGTTGTTGTTTTATTGTCAGTGTTTGTATCAGCATACATGCATGTGTGTGTGTGTATGTGTGTGCATGTGCTGCACATGTAAAATTCATTATGTGACGAAGGAGTGTGTCACTGGAGCTTAACAGTGAACTGGTTAACAGTTCTTCAGCAATTCATTATGTGATGAAGGAGTGTGTCACTGGAGCTTAACAGTGAACTGGTTAACAGTTCTTCAGCAATTCATCATGTGACGAAGGAGTGTGTCGCTGGAGCTTAACAGTGAACTGGTTAACAGTTCTACAGCAATTCATCACGTGACGAAGGAGTGTGTCACTGGAGCTTAACAGTGAACTGGTTAACAGTTCTTCAGCAATTCATCACGTGACGAAGGAGTGTGTCACTGGAGCTTAACAGTGAACTGGTTAACAGTTCTTCAGCAATTCATCACGTGACGAAGGAGTGTGTCACTGGAGCTTAACAGTGAACTGGTTAACAGTTCTTCAGCAATTCATCATGTGACGAAGGAGTGTGTCACTGGAGCTTAACAGTGAACTGGTTAACAGTTCTTCAGCAATTCATCACGTGACGAAGGAGCGTGTCACTGGAGCTTAACAGTGAACTGGTTAACAGTTCTTTAGCAATTCATTATCATTATGTGATGAAGGAGTGTATCACTGGAGCTTAACAGTGAACTGGTTAACAGTTCTTTAGCAGTTCATTATGTGATGA
This sequence comes from Alviniconcha marisindica, assembly GCA_018857735.1. Taxonomy (NCBI): domain Eukaryota; kingdom Metazoa; phylum Mollusca; class Gastropoda; family Provannidae; genus Alviniconcha; species Alviniconcha marisindica. The sequence continues at coordinate 953,424 of JABMCL010003339.1, forward strand.
AGGAGTGTGTCACTGGAGCTTATCAGAGAACTGGTTAGCAGTTATTTAGCAACTCATACCTGTCAACCCATACAGTTTACCAGTATAAAATACATTTTTTCATTATTTTGGGGGGATATGGCCATACTGGAAAATGGATACAGGAAAACATAATTTGCATGAGATTTTGTTTGTTGTTTTAAACTGAGCAAAAAGACTGAAAAACTGTCAAACGAGCAGCCGATAAATGCCATCACTAAATGCACACGGGCTGGCCTAGTGCAATAGGCTAAGAAATCTCATCAGAAGTGAGATTTGAAGTTGTGCATGCATATTTAGCACAACACTGCTTTTTCCTTCCATTGCCACACGTGCCGATTGGAATTCAAAATGCCGCTGGTACCAGCAAAAAAACAAAAGACCCCAGCCTGCATAAGGGAAATACAGGTTCACAAACTCTGGACTAAGGTTTACTCCCAAAAGGGATTGACAGCTATGGTAACTTGTTATATAATGTAACACCTGGACAACCACATAGCTCATAATCTGATCCAAGATGTTCATGAAAAGAGAAAACCAAAGTTGTGTGCTCACCAATCTTTTTCCGTCGGTAGTTGGCATCGACAGCCAGCATGGCAATGTAGCCTCTGTGAACCATCTTCTTGTGCATGTCCAGCTTACACACAATGGCTCCCACACACTGATCACCGTCCATAGCCTGACACAGGAAGTCATACCGCAATAAACACCAAGCAACACTTCAGTGAATATGATATGAATCACATATCTGCAGGTATAACTGTACTAGCAAAAGCTTTTTAGTACATTTTACTGTATTAGTTTTACAGACTTTACATTCTGGTCACAATCCAGAGCCAAAAAATGGTGAGCATCAAGTCTTGCCTGAAATGAAGGAAGAGCAAGTCAAACAACAAGGGTTTCAGGTTCATGTATTTTAATTGGCCTCACACACTGACCACCACCATACATAGCCTGAAACTGAAAATTCAAGGACAATGTCCACTTTTAGCCCCATCAGTTCATGGTCCTCAAATGGTATGAGAATGTGTGTGTGTGTGGACGGAATGAACTTGAAGTATGCAGTACATTGGCAAATCCATATATCAGTTCATTCCGTACTATGCTGGTGCAATACACAAGCACACCCACACACGCACCCTCAAACCATTTGAGGACAGCAAACCAACGGGACTAAAAAGTACAAGTGGATATTGCCAAATTCAAGGCTTCACCAAACATCAAGTCACACTTCAAATTTAACTAAACATGTAATTCAGTGTAACAGCTCTCTGAAACTAATCACCATCCACCATTATTCAAATGGAAGCAGTTCTCACAATTCAATTTCAAGAGTGTAGCTGCTCCGCCAAATTTATCATTATAAAGTGGACCTTTACAGCCACAAATCTGAGTTTACACATTCGTAAACATGCACTTTGCAGTGACAATGTTATTGTTGCAGCCAACAATTTCAATGTGGCAGCTGGAAATACAGATGGCAAATTTGTAACAAAAACAAGTTTGCAGTGTTCAAACTTTAACAAAAAATCAACACTTGCTCTCAATCTCATTTCTGCAAAATAAAAATAATAATGGAAATTTGTAAAGTGCCTACCCTGTGGCTCAAAGTGCTGAACAAACATAATAGTAATACACATAATGTACAGCAAGATGGAAACTGTTACCAGCAATTTAACAAAAGGTAACATAATGTAGCAAAGTCACAGCTGCCTAAAAGCCAGAAATAGTGTAACATCAAAGCTCTAAGTCTAAGCCTGCTCTTTTGCTACTGGAAACATTTGTCACTGCAAAATTGTGCAGCAGTTTTGTCACAGTCACAGCAAAGATGATCTTACCACTGCAAAGCTGCCTCCCGCTTTTTTTTTTTTTTTTTTGCAGCTGCAAAAATAAAATTATTACTGAAAGTACACACATGCAGCTCTGTAACTAGTGTATGTGTAAGTGTAATACTAATAGTGCAAACATATATATATTATATATTTCCAGCTGCAACTCTTGAATTGAGGTAATGACCACTCCTGAAAAAGTGAATAATATTAAAATGAAGAAGAACAACAACAAAATAAATAAAATGAGTCAAATCACACATCACTGACTGAAAGTGAAACTGGAGAAAGCGGGACTGGAATGAACGAAAGTCAGCTTATAATGTTATATATTTACATAATATCAACAGAATGACCCAGTGGATGTCCAGCATGCAAAAACTCAGTAACTGGGACTGCTTCCTTGCTTATAAAAATCTATATTATATGCTCAATGCTGATCACTGCCTGTATAGTGTATGACTATGAGTTAAACTATAAGAAAAAATGCAAGCCACTTTATTTATGTAAGCTAAGTAACATGAACGAAAAGTCATGCAACTCTTGAAATTGAATTGAGGTAATGACCACTCCATAGTGCCTTTTCTTTTTCACACTAATTTTCCAGTCTGCACACACACACACACACACACACACACACACACACACACACACACACACACACACACACACCATCAACCATGCTGACTAATGCAGTAAAACAGAAGTTCATTAAAACAATAAAAGAATATAAAGGCAGAGCATGGACAACACATTTCAAATGTGAATTAGGTTTTACATGTCACCCTGATCCAGTCATGAGTCATGACTGGATCAGGGTGACATGTAAAACCTAATTCACACAAGCTTTTTTATTGTAAATGTAATGCATCTTGTACATTTGAAACTCAACTTACTGAGTTAGCAAATTCAAAATAAGGGATCTGCACACATACTTTGTTATCCAAAATACTAAATAGACACGGGTGATGCAACAATCAGTGAGTTTAAAAAAGCAAAAAATAACTGTATCAGTGTATTCATGAGTATAATATAAATAGTATAACACAAGTTACAACAGTAATAACTTTACAATTAAATGCTAATAAAAGAATAATCAATTTTAAAATTTCAGCAAAAGGCCTAAAGGGACCACCACAATCCCTTGTGTCTATTTCAAAACTGACTAAAGTTCTAATTAGATCTGTTATTAGTATTATTAACATCAGTACTTGAATGCCTGTGTCACTGTAATATTACAACAAAAAATTACACACAACATGAATTGTTTTATTGGAGTGGAAATAAAATGAGTCAGACTGAGAGCGTATATTATATATAGTGAGACTATATTATATTGTTAGAGTGGAAATAAAATAATGATTCAGACTGAGAACAAGATGGACAGTGAGCAATGGAAGAGATGTCCAACAATGTAACTTACCAATAAACATAACTTGGGCCAGTTATGTATAAAATATCTGTAAGTGTATATGGAATAGGGTTCTGACAAGTCTTTGGTAATGAGTCTGATTATGTCTGGCATCTGCACTTCAGATTCATACACAACGTATCTGATGCTGCTTTGATCTTCTTTCCCTGATACTTGGGCACCAGGAGTATGCTGACATACTGAGGGGCTAGCAGACATATCGTCTGATAGGGATAGCTGCGTCATTTCGGACTCGATCGTAGCAAGTTGGGACAGTGTTGAAGCACACTCGCAGTCTTGACAACTGCTTCCATGGCCAGAGTCTGCACTTTCACCATTGTCTGCATCATCTGCGGCCTTCAAGAGATGAGTAACAATACCGTTTTGATGTTTCTTGTGCTTCATTAAACTGTCAAAGTCTGATGTGGCGTCCTCCGAAACGGACTGCACAGTTGCAGGATCTCTTGCTGAGGACTGGAACGAATCACCTTGTTCTTGAGCAACATGGCAAGGGGGTGATGACCTCTGCCGACTATCACATTCAGCCATTGTCACAGACGCATTGAGTTATACAGAAAACTAGGATTTAGATCGATCATTGGAAAATTCACAGAACTATAGACCCTAGTTACAAACGGATCTCTGAAACTTCGTTGCTGTCTCGATTTAGATGCTCCATGTTGTCTCTGGGCTCTTTTTTGTATAAATACGCCAATGGCAGAAGCAAACTTCCTGTTATACAAAGAATAATATCCAAAGAATAAGTGTTTTATTTTTTATTGAAGATTGTATCTGTTAATTAGCTGTTTCGCAATGAAATAGTTTCAAACCTTTATTTTCAAATAATACAGTGTATAAAGTTAGGGATTACTTTTTAGGGGTGATATCACTTCCGAAGTATTCTGTTGTTAGGTTGCTTCCTGTTCTCGAAGTGCTTTTTATTTCCCTCCCCCCTCCCCCCCAATTTGTTCGTCATTGAAAACGAAAGTTACACAAAAACGTCACTGTAATTTGCTGATACTGAGTAGTCCCCGTTTAATTTATGACTACTGCCAAAAACTCCCAGCATAATATGCTAGTCCACTCATGATCGCGACAGATGTTTAAACATATGGGTAACGTGTACCGTCTGATACTCAAACGGTTTGCAATAAGCATATTGGGCCATTTGGTGATGTACGTCTGCTGCGTAACAAGAAACCAGTACAGGATTTTGTAAAGGACGGCAAGTTTTGGTTGCACAGGTGTCATTTGTTTTGTTATTCTGTTTCTGCCAAGCAGTTTGTGTTTTGGGTAATGCACTGTGTATTTGTTTAATCATTTTTGATGCATAGATGCCCTCTGTCACAATGACGGAAAATGCAACCTTGAAAGTTGAATAATTTTCATAGTAACAAATATAAAAACAGAATTAATCAATGTTCAGTGTGCAGCGCAAGTTCAATAACCAGTTCAAGAACCTGAAAACGGTTTATAAAAAAAGAAGTTTATGAACGAAATGTATGTAATAAATATATATCAAAATCAATTTGGTTGTGGTCCTACAGAACCCAATCTTGCGTCATATCAGTTTACGGCTCGTAGGCTTTTTAGCCTTTTGCATGCCAAGTCGTATTTTGGTGTATATTATGGTCAACATTATTCTTCAAAAGAGTACTGCGTGTATTGGCCTGGCTTGTTTTCATCAGTTACCCCTCTCTCGCTCTCTCATCGAGGGATGGATGTAAAAAGATACTGTGTCTACTCCACTACCTTCGTAAAATAAAGTTTATTCATTCATTCACTCTCTCTCTCTTCCTCTTCTGTTCTCAGTGATTATCTGGAACAGTAGGAGGTTTTTGAAGGAGTTTAGTTTCTTGCTAATTATACAAACTGGGGTGGGAAGTTGTACCAATTGTTCGTCACTCTGTTACAGTGTTAGTAAAAAATGTGCATACTGATAGTGATAGTAAGAACTGTCTTCTTGCATAGTTTAAAAGGGTGTCCTCTTGTTCCAACAGATTTATTCAGCTTGAATGTGGAACAGTTTTAGGATCATAAAAAACATGTATACATTAAAAGTTTCAGTCATATCTTTTGTATTCCAGGCTTGGTAATTATTTCTCTGGTTTTGCATATTGATGTGAAATAAAAGGATTACAGCTGTTACTCACTTGCTGTTTGAGCTTGGTTGCATTGTCTGGTGAAAGTACAAGTTTTGGATGTTGGACACAGGCAGACACTGTATCCGTGTGATGGGTGACCAGTTCTCTACTGTGTCTTTGTGACAACTAACTTTATTTTCATTTTCAGCAGTTGTAATCCTTGCAAGTTCAAGCCTATCATTTCAGTGGTTGAATCTGAATGTCATGGGGGAAAAGAAATGACAACGACAAAGCTTATAAACTGGAAAAGCTATTGTTTTGTTGATAAATCATCACCCGGACACAAGAGTAAAGTTGTCTCTTGTAAAACTTAACTTTTCATACTCTAGGCAGTTCATCCCACTGCCAATAATACGTTTTGTCAAGTGTCGGTTCACATTTTCATTACAAGTTATATTTTTTCTTAAACATGGTGCCCACACAACATTACCATATTTTAAAATTGGTCTAATGAGTGGTACCATTATCTTCTGTTTTTTTATATTGAATGTAATTTGTGATCATGCCTACTATTTTCATAAATTGCTTTTTTGACACTCATAATATATATAATTATAATAAAAGTGGGGTCTTAGAGCACCCTTTTTCAAATGAGCCCTAGGTGCATACATTTCATACTCGAGTAATAAATTAAAAACAAAACACAATATTAACAAAACATACACAAATTTGTTATGAAACAGCTTCTGAGCACTCACCACAAACATTGACATAGTCTTCAGTCCATTTGAGGAGTTTGCCATATATTCCATAACCTTTCAACTTTGTTAGCAGTTGATATCTTAGGTGCAGTGCCAGTGAGAGGTGTGTCCTTTAACTTATTTTCCAAATTATATACAAACTGTCTGAAGTTGTGTATTTTTTGGATACTGTCTCTTCATTTAGATTGTTCCAGTCGATGTTTGTTCTAAAAATTATATAAAAAAAGAGAGAGTTCTGTAGACTGTAGTTATTTGTGGTGTCTGCACAGTAAAGTGTAACAAACACTGATTGACTGAATTGTTGTTTGTTTTGCATTGCTTACTTGTGATAATGGAAACCACCCTTCCCCCTATCCCCTTTTCTTTCTTCTTTTTCTTATACTTGGTGGGGCTCACATTGTGCAGCGTTTATGGCCCAATAAAACATGCACACACATACATGTACGTCAGATTTGGCCCATTCTGTTAAAATGTTCTTTAAACTTGTTTAAAACTATGTACACATTCAGGTGGGCTGGCTATGCAGCAGATGACAGGTGACACCGGGCTTTAGTACCACTGGCATCCATGAATGCTTCAGATGGAAGGGTTCTGGTGTGCCACTGTAGAAGCTGGTTCCACTCACAGAGGGTCCACTTATAATGGTTAATGGTGGTGCTGCTCACTGGATATGATCGCAAGCTTTCACTTGTGTGCAAACAATGACTAAATTAGTAAATATGAGCATGAAAACAGTACAAACAATGAGCATGAGTGTAGTAAGTTTGACGGCTTCATGTGCTGTTGTCTCTCTCTCTCTCTCTGTCTCTGCACAAATGGGTACATCCATGATCAGTTTCATTCATTTTTCTCCCACTAAAAGTTTAAGGGGGGAAATCAAAGTACTTCATGATTGCACATAACCATTGTATATTGTACCACTAATAGCAGACCTTTTTTTGTATTTTGTATGTTTCAGATTGATTCCACCCATATTACATGCATAATGTCGTTCCCCAAATCAGAAGAGCGCCAGAAGTGCTGGGCAGCAAGGGACCAGTACTGGCAGTGTCTTGAAAAAAATGATGAGGACAAAACCAAGTGTACCACGCAGCGCACACAGTTTGAAAACAGCTGTGTCAAACAGTGGGTTAGTATGACTATGGACCATTCTTATTTTTTAATAAGATAGTTCAGGAGAGGTCATACAATTGCTTGCAGGAGTGGATACAGTATTGACCTGGGGTCATTCTCATTATGTTAATGAGCTAGGTCATGACATATCATGAGATTGAAAGTGAAGATGGACTGGGTTTTTTTCCACATAGTAATAAATTTATTTCTAATTTGCCATCCCTCTAGGACTGTATTTTGTGGGTGTGTCTGTCTAGTGTGTTTGTGTGTACAGATCAGTGTCAGTCATGTATGTGAGGCTCAGTGTGCAATACATGAAATATTACCACAATACACAATCTAATTTAATAATGCATTACATATTACATATCTCACTCTGCACCCCCCATGCCCCCCCACCCCCACATCCACACCCACACGTTCCAGCCTTGCTTTTAGTCTGGGTCAGTGATACAAATGATGATGCCCAATACTGCTTTCATGCCCAATACTGCTTACTGTTCCCCATGAACATTCTTAACAATGGGACATGGGGCCTTTTACAGTACACTAGTCAGCAAACAGTTCTGGGCTAGGCACAGGATGCTATTATATATATATATATATGGAGAGAGAGAGAGAGACACTTTGGCTGCCCTGGCATGGATGTGAGTGGTGCCTGTGGCCTTCACAGCTGGCTGAGAATAAAGTCTGGAAGCACAAGATTCATGGCAGACAAAAATATTAATAATGATGCATTTGGAATGATGATGATGTCAAACTTCTGATTAAAGCCTGGCCCAGATAGTGGGAGTGAACACAGCAGTCATTGTGGGTGTGTCTGTCTGGTGTGTTTGTCTACAGATCAGTGTCAGTCATGTATGTATACATGTATAAATGGTTTGAATTCATTGCATTTACTTTTTTTTTGCTTCATAATTATACTTTATGGTGTTTTTTTGTTACGAAAAATAAACTCCTCTCACGCAATTGCTCAAACCCCGTGCATTTACTCTAATGCAAAAAAGTCCAGATATGTATGTCAGAATGCATTTTAATTAAAGGTTTTAGTCTCTTTCTCATTCAGTCTCTGTGACATCTGTGAAGTTGGGTGTCAGAATATGCATATCAACTTTGACAACTCAGCCAGGCCATTTGTTTTTTTCTCTTCACATTTATTTCTCCATTGATTAATTTTTTTCTATCACTTTTGTATTATAAAGTTGATCACAACAATCAGGAATACTACATTTTTTAAATTTTTATTTCAGGTGAAATACTTTGACCGGAGACGAGATTATCTCAAGTACACGGAAAAGCTTGAGACTGGTTATGACCCTGTTGAAGAAAGTCAGCAAAAAGCAAAAATTTGAAATGGAATCCTAGAGGCAGCATGATCACCATGTATCATGGCTGGTCTTGTAGTGGAAAGCAGATGCAGTTGTGTGTATGTGTCATTGTATGATTGTGTATGTGTGCACATATGCGTGTGTGTGCACGTGCATTTGCATGTTCACCTATATATGGTTTTAATGAATTGACATGTAAAAACTGTGTGTTTATGGATTCTTTGCAATGCCAATGGTATATAATTCTTATATGTGATGGTCAAATAAAAATCAGAAGTATGATTTAGCCATTGAATTATTTGTTTGTATGGTATATGTACAAGTGTTCTTTGATTTTCCTTCCAAAAATAATAAATAAATAAAGATAGGGAGACACATTTTTTTCTAAAAGGATAACATCCAACATCCAAAACATCAGTTGCCATCACCATTTTGGGTCAGCCTCAAACAACAAAAACAACACACACACGGTGTACACAAAGCGGGTAGGGGCAGGGGGTCTTTGAAGAGGGTATGTCTGTCACAAAGGTTGCCTTTGATTGGGGAGAAAGCTTCTCATTCAAGAAAATAGCAAACTGCAAGATCTCATAGTGTCCATTGAACTCGGGATGGAGCTTCATTGGCAAGCAACTTGCTATCACCATCCATGAAGACATTGGAGCCTAAAATGACTGAACAGAAACACTGGTGGGCAAAACAATCATCACAAGTGGCTTACGTCTTAAAAGATCTGAAGTGTTGAGGAGCTTGAGACACTAGCTGCAGGCACAAAGCCATGGACATCACACCATCAGTCGCCTGGAGGAGATGGGTTTGGGAAGAGGAAACGCTAGACAATCTTCCTTGAACTGTTTCGAAGAATGTTGGAAAACTGATGAGAGGATGGAATGCATAATTATGGACTCTTCCTAGCACACGTGCATATATACCATCTCAAACTGAACTGGAGAAGGCAGGGAGGGGAGGTCCAATGTCTCACCCAGAAGTAGTTGAAGGGCTGGTAGGATCAAGGAGCAAAAAGATAACATAATTTTACAGTAGAACCCCTGGTGAAAGACCATCCTGCTGAAACTCATTTTACTGGAACCTTTCCCTTCACATTTCCCTGTGGTTGATCCCCTTGCCAAGGACATGCTCCCTTCTTTCAAGACCAAATCTGATTGTGTTGAATGATGGTGGTTTTGATGTTTTGTGCATGGGAGTGGGGGAATTCACTAACATCAAAACAGACCTTTTTTTCTATTCTGTTCACACATCAACTCCCTACAATTTTATAGGACACACAGCTTCAACCAGAGGTGACACTCCACCTGATTCAGCATTACTGTGTTTGTGTCCCAACTGCGCTCTTCCAAAAGTGAATGTTCATCCTGTTCCCCCATTGTAGGCTTGGTGTCTAGTTTCACACAAAATTTAGTGTTCATAAGTCTTAAAAACACAGTTTTCTGTCTGAAGGCAGATCAGCCAACAACTGCCACCCATGCACATTCTTGCTGACCTCTGATCAGACAAACAACAAAGAAAACGTTTTATATCAATTTATTTCTGTAAGCAGTGCAGTTTATGAGCTGATGATTCACTCCATCTGTGTTGTGGACATCTAGGTATGGCATTGGTACAATGGCAGCATGTTCTGCCAGTCAGTGACGCCAACAGACATGGTCAAGTGGACACTTGCAGTCTCCGAAATGGATGACTTGCCACAAATACAATCCTTGAGACTGATGACTCATCACATGATGACTTTTCAACACAATCACTGATCTCTTAGAGAAGCTTGATGGTGACACCCCACACACCATTTTCAACTCCCCTGAGAGTTCTTTTAATTAAACCTTACATATAATGCAACAGTTGTTTTTCTCCCTGTTACTACAGGGACTGTATACATAGCGTTTGCTGCAGTTTTAAGTTTTACAGTTCCAAGTTTTCTACGGGATCATTATCCTTGCAGTGTCAATGGAAACCTGATCCACATAAAGTACCTTTCTATTATACATAATGGTAAAACAATGTAGAAAAAAACACCCCAGATCAAATGCTAAAATGACTCGTGTTCAAAGGACACGCACACACATCTACACATGTACACACACACAGATCACATTCAAAATCGAGGGGAAATATGCCTCACCTGAACAATCTTGATAGCGAGAGTAATGTTTGGTCATTTTCTTAAAAACACCACAGGCAAAAATGCATAGACCTTTGCTGGAAGTAAAATGCAGAAGCAAATGTAATCCCCAGAACCCTCCATATTAATTCTTTTGAGAAATCATGCATAAATGTTTATTTTTGGCATACTGTAGATCATCTGGGTTTGTTTTTATATTGGATCAAAATAAAAAATAAAAAATATCCTGTTTCCAGCTAATGCATTTTCCATCCATAGGGAACAACTGGGTAAGTTCAACATTGAGTGCAAAGAGTATTTTCTTTTTGAAAAAAGACAACTCCATTATAGAAATTACCTGGCATACCATGGACCCACAAACAAAAAGGTCTTGCATAAAATGTTAACTTTTGCTGGAATAATGCTTGCATTTAATCAAATTAGCTTCCTCAGAAAATGTTTTGTCAAACACTGTTATCTTCACTGAAGCTTTTGTCTTGAAACACTTCATTGCTTATATATGTCAAATGTGTGGGCAACCATAACTTGGATGTGCATGCCATCAACCATCACAACTGAGCCAACAGAGAAACCAGTCAAGCTGGCTGCAAACATCTGATGGCAACTACTTTAACCAGTCACTGTCAACCGACTAAAGTAACGTGAAAATAATTCTTGGTATGACAACCTAACTTTCCTGTGACCTTGAAAATGAGTCAATGTCACTGAAACCAGTAACAAGCAAATGTGCAAAGCCCAAGAGAGAGACAGAGAAAGAGAGAGAGGAGAAACCCCAATAAAGCTGTTGTCAAGCATGGAAACCCAAAAAACAAACACACAAAAAAGCAAAAAATAAAAAAAAGCAATGTGTTGGTAATGATATTCAAGAATGCAACCACCACCCAGTTTCAACCTCAAAATCAGACGTATATAAATATCAGTTTACTGAGGATTGTTTGTCTTCTAATGCAACCTTGAAATTAGGACACAGTCAACAAAACTGTGATGGAAGTGTGAAAATCAATGGAGATTATCACTGTATAAAATTTGAAAGATCTCACTTGAACAGAAAGTCCAATAACAACAGCTAATCAGAAAGTATTTGCCATGGCTTGGTGAACATTCACCATCACATACTTAATCAAAAAGTTGTACTACCAGCGTGTCAAAATTTACTTAGGGGTTCCAGGTGAGATCAAGAGAAGGGAAGTGGAGCTGGACCCTCAAGTTAGCCCAGAAGAGATCATGAGCAGGGAGGTGGAGCTGGGCTGCGAAAGTTGGACTTCTTTCACTTTGAGTTATTCCTCAACAGCAGTGCAATGGACATTGTCCTCGTGACTCTGCCCAGCATGGCAGTTGAAACAGCAATTGCGCAGGTCACTAGTCACTGCGCAATGGCGAGGGGACACCGCCTTAACACTTCCATTGTTCTGGCGGCGGTCCACAGTCTCTCCGGTCTTTTTCGGGCGGTATCCACAGTCGAGCCTTCATTCTTTCGTCCTCTTCCCCCCCTGTCCCCGTCCCTAATAAGCCACTTCACTTCTGTGGACGTAACGCAAAATGTACTACACGTCAAAAAGAAAGGGAAACACAGTATGGTTCTCCATTTTGTTAATTCATGTAATGTTCTGAAGGCATGCTCTTCAGAATGTATTGTCATCAGTGCCTAATTTATAACATTTACATGAGTAAGTTCAATACACAGACTTGTTTTCTTAATACTGTACATTGCAGTACAGCATTGCTTAAAATATCACAGAGACAGAGAGAGAGAGAGAGTATACACACTTCAATATAAAGATGCATTTATACACATTATGATCATGGATGATGAATGTATGTATACATGTGTATTGTAACTAAAACAAACATTCCATCACCTAACACCAGCACATAATACTAAGCATTCACACACACAGATATGCATCAATGAAGCATATATTCCTTTGCTAACACACACACACTAACTCTCTCCTTCACTCACACACAGGCACCTATATGCACCTGACTCACCGAGAATAACTTTAAAATTCAAGGAACACAAACACTGCAATACTGTCACTCCTAACAGATGATTGTTTAAGATGCGCAGACCCACAAATAACACAAAAATGTACCGTACCAGTGGTTGCATGCAAAAATAGCTCCCATATCTCACTTAAAACAAGTACAGTCTAGATCTGAATCATCTGTGCCTGTTTGAACAAAAGGGGTCCTATTTACTGGGACTACACCAGCAACAAAGTGATGTGCAATCACTGTGCCCTCCACAGCCACAGGATTCTCCAGTTTCAAATGATCATATTCATAACTTAAAAAGACCCCCCAAAAAGACATAAGCTTAATTTAAATATATATATATATATGAAACTGCACTCTATTTTGTGTGCGCATTTGAATAAATCCAACATATCTGAAAAGTGATGAAGCCAAGTTAGAAGCACTCTCAAAAGAGGCTCACTAGATGAACTTGTGCCTTTGCTGCGGTCAACCTAACCAATGCAGGGTTATCCTTAACCCAAAATCTCTCTTTTTGATGAACACATACTATTTATAGTTAAAATGAAAGCATTATACTATCTTTAATGCAACAGTACATTCTACACTGTCGCAAAGCATGCTCACAATATCATGGCTACAAGGACTTCTGAACAGCCTGGAGAGCTCAGTGGTACAGCGCTGGACTCAATTAAAAAAAATTGCAGGTTTGAGTCCCAGCAGGAAGGGCAGGAGAATTTTCTTCTTCAGGGTCAGCTTTGTGTGCTAACCCTTATTTTGGTATCCACCATTCCACCTCTGTGTTACCACAGTAGCATGTAAAAGATGCAGGTGGCAGGTAACAGCTGAACACGCATGTACCCTACATATGTGGCTTTGAATGAAGTGTCACTATAAATTGGTGCATGGTTGTATGGTGTACACAGAACATATGCCAAGACAGCAACAATTGCATGTGGCACCAGCGAAGTAACAACCAAATAGCGCTGTAAGTATACCACTTCAGTGGACGTTCAGAAATGTGCCATAAAAAGGCTACAGCCACTCATTCAGAATCACGTGTGACAAGAGCACAGTGAGTCTGCTCAGGAACTGAGAATAGCGCTATTGCAAAAGTAATCAACTAATTAACTGCTCACATCATCATTCTTGGTGTTGGTCATAATTTATACATATATATATCCCAGCACTTGAGTGAGTGTGCCTGTGCTTACCACTGCAACAATGGCAGCACAGGCTTTGCCTAGAGTGCTGGGCAGAAGAGATTCAGTATTACTGCTAGTTGCTACTGTGTTCGCGTGAGTGTCATGGCTGCTGAAACTACAATGCAGTGATTGCACTAGGCATTTTCCAAACCATGGTTAAAAAGAGCTGCAAGGTGGTGAAAGTGGTTCACCAAAACTGGTCAAACAACCACTGTAACTGGTCTGATACATAGCAGCATCGGCTGTCCCTACTACTACCAGAGCTTTACTTGCAAACAACCTGCTTCCTTCCCCATCTAGAACACACACAGACACACTCTCACTAGACTGCATTTATTTTATATCCTATGTAATTTGTTTATTTGAGAACCGGTCAAACAAAATAACCAGTTTGTCTGACCAACTGCTGATTTATTTTCCAGTATATGCTTATCTTAACTGGTAAAATACTAGAAATTACTGGTTAACACAAACCCTACAGTGGGGACTGTGACAAATTCAATTTTCTTTCCTGGAAAAAACAAAATCTGGGAGAAGAAAACACACACAATGCCATACACACACACACACACACACACACACAATACAGCTCTACAGTTAGACCACTTCTGGCCAACAATAATTATACATTCCTCATGTAAAATAATTCTATGCCCGTAGTCTAAAAACTTGCAAAGACTTGCTTGGAATTTCAAACTTTTTTGGGTTTCAGACTTTCACTTCAGGAATCCAGCATTTGTCCTCTCTCTCGCAAAACCATAATGGTTGATTCTGAACCAGCATGCCTCCCAGTCCCACAGCAAAAGAAACCCAAACTGCTAAAACATAAGTCTGACATGCTGAAGCTTGCTGCAACAGCAACACACAATGAAGAGAACAGTGAAGACATACATTGTAGTTTGTACTTCTGTAGCTCTGTAACTTCCATGATAAAGAGTGGAGATTCTTCTGGCAAGATTGTGGGACTTGCACAAACTGTCTGATGAAACAGCTGCAAAAAAAAGAGTCCTGCCTTCACTGTGCTTGCATCTTTTCTAGTAAGAGTGAGACAGCTCTGAAAAAAGCAAACTGAATGCACAGAGTGGAAATGCCTTCTAACAAAGTAACCAGGGCCGTCAGAATGACTTGCTCCTAACAAAAAAAATGCATCTTAATTAATAATAAAATACAACTTACAGGAAAAGAGAGCAGAAGGGGTGTTGGAATCCTTTTGTGTGTAGTAGTATTCAATTAAAACTACATTACAAAGCATTTGCTCCAAAACCATTTCACTACCCACTAACATCAAGGTCCTAAATTACATTCTTTCACTGAGGCAGACTGCTGAGGCATATTTTAAAATTACTGCACAAGTCCAGGAGGTCACTGTTACTGTTACTCTGGTTAAGCATTAATTACAATACTGTTCAGCTTTAAAACATTTTAATTTAATTTGTTTACAACTGTAGTCATTCTTAGACAAGCTGTAGACACTTCAGAATCAACACACAAGAGAGTTAATTAGCGTTCAAAAGACGTCACACATACAAAACAACAAAGGCACCAAGTTGCCTTCGGTAACTCTCACATGGCATGCATGCAAATACAAGGTACATAAACTCCACCATATGCGACTGAGGTCTTTGTTGTTGAGTTTGTGTGACATCTTTCAAGCACTAATTAATTCCCCTGTGTGTTGATTCTGTACGAACGCTCTGGGCCTCATTCTGTTTCAGATTGTAAACACTTGTACTCTCGTGGCCGTCTTCCAACCAAACACATACATATGCCATACCATCATATAAAAAAAGTGGCTGCCAAAATGCAAACAAGAACTGTTCTGACCCCTTTGCTAGCAGTTCAACTCTACCGCACACAAAGTGTATAATTTCTATGCTATGTTCCATTAGTAACAGTACAATAGTAGCAATGTACCTTTCTTGGGGAAGAAAAACTGTGCTGGTGCATGACATCTGAAAACTTCATACATGTGGCCCTGATAAGTGATATTCAGTTTGTTTGTTTTTGACAGACCTTAAAAAAAAGCCTATATAAAATGAAGATCACTTAAAGAAATAATAATAAAAC
This sequence comes from Alviniconcha marisindica, assembly GCA_018857735.1. Taxonomy (NCBI): domain Eukaryota; kingdom Metazoa; phylum Mollusca; class Gastropoda; family Provannidae; genus Alviniconcha; species Alviniconcha marisindica. The sequence goes on from JABMCL010003339.1 coordinate 969,351, forward strand.
AGCAACTTGCAATAACCTCTTACTTGAAGTAACAACAAAACACTGAATTTGTGAGATTGCAAAAAAGAAAAAAGAAAAAAAAAAGGCCAACTTTGCAAGTACTTGCACTGAAGCTGTGATCAGCTCACTTTGGCAGTTTTTTTCTTTGTATACAAACTTTCTGCTTCATTCACACAGCAATAAAATGTTGCAGGCTGAAGATTTTATACCAAAAAAAATGTCCAGTTCTTCAAGACCCTTCGGATAGTCTCTCCGTTTTCTTTTTTATACCTCCAATGCAAAGTCACTGTCTTCTTTGGAGTAAAACCAAGCCCTTCGTGTTCACATGTGGGAACAAGTCTTCACGCATAGAACTAACTCCATGCCACAAATCTACACACTCCAAGAAACATGAGAATTCCATGGCAACAGACTCCGATTCCCAGTCTTGCTGAATATCAGCATCCTGGCATCTTGTCTCACAAGCTTTGGTGAACACAAAAGGAGCATGTGCAGGACATCATAAACTCTCTCAGTTCCAACACAGTATTCACAAACTCTGCTTTCACTTCCCAGCTCTCTTGAGCAAAGTCACACCCGAAGAAAGGCTAACGCACTTCAAAAAAGAAAACATTACAACGTAGTGAAATTCCTTTCACATTCCATATATCCAAGACCTAAATCTGCTGAATAACTACAAGTGTTACTGTTTTCCGAAGCGCATGAGAAGTAAGCAGACCATACATAAACATACCCAAGACTGTTACAGTTCACTGGCCACCATTTTTCTCCCATTGAGGCATCACAATGTTCTTCTCATGCAGAGCTGGACAGAGTGGGGACAGACCTGCCCAGAGCACACAGTGTCGACATGAGTACAAAGTTCACTACTCACTCAGGGTTGGGCTGACATTTTAAGGCCGACTGGTGTGGTCAGATATATTCTGGCTGTTAAAATGTTGTGGTTACTGTTTCCTGCGCGGGTAAAGGTTTCAACTGTTTAACATGAAATACTCAGATTTTGCCTGGGATCCAAAAGCCACCAAGAATTAGCCAACTCTGTGGCATTCACAGCTGAGTGACCCCTTTCATGTAATATTACTGACCATGCTAAACTGAAAAAGTCTCCCTTTTCTTTTCTTCCTTGTTTAATATGCCCACTCAGGAGCCAGTTTCCTCTAACTTTTAAGCCTCTGATCATGCAGTTTCAGCTTTTAATTTTAAGGTCCTACGAAACTCTCTGATGAGATAATAAAGTAATCTTGAATCTTGAACTCAAAATACTGTAGAACCTCTGATAAAACACCACCCTGGTGAGAAATCACCCCTGTTTAAAGGGGATCTGATGCCAAGACACAAGCTGGCTGAAAAATGTACCGAATGTGCAACCCCTTTACATTTGCAGGTTTTACTTCCTTGTTCATTCAATATTCAACACAAGCAGTACTTTTTTGCTTCAATTTGAGTGGCTTGCGGCAAGCCATGTGGGTTTACTCTACACCAATTGAGAACAGAAAAGGTTCGTTCATGGCATATTTCACACCTTTGCAACAAATGCCGGACTTGCTCATGATGTCACTGACTGAGACTGCTGGGCGCAAAATGGCAGCACTCATATTCATGTCTTCCCAAGTTTCAAACATTGCTTCTTAACAAAACTAGGACCAGAAATCAATTGAAAAATTGTGGTGTGTCTATTTTTTTCTGTCCAATTCCACCGAAGGGCCTGTGGGGCTTCTTTATTCAAGGTCCACTTGAAGACTTTCTCAAGCCTTTCTCGTCATGTTTTGATGTAAACAAACCCCTCACCAAAGGTGAAGTCTCTTTTTGGACTGATTCTTTTCAGGGTGTTCTTCAGAAGATGGGTACCATCATACTGAAATAAATTCAGCTTTCTGTGCTCCTATACACATATTTCACAATATGCACAGAACACTGTCCATCCATTCTGTTGCTGAAGGTAAACAGGTGTCTGCTGAGCTACGCTAACAATTTTATGGTTGACCTTTGTGGTCAAAACTGAAGACGCAGAATTCTGTGCTGACAGAAGTATAGAGTTGACTGCTGGAGCCAAACTTCTATGGTAGTTGGTACACTGCAGAGGCCATAACTGCATGGCTGTCTGGCAGACTGCGGAGGCCATAACTGCATGGCTGTCTGGCAGGTTGCGGAGGCCATAACTGCATGGCTGCCTGCTGTGTTAAGTATCATGATGACACAACTGTACGGTCAACCTTCATGGTCAGCACCAAATTGCAGACAGCTGGATTGGCAGGGTATACAGTTGACTGCTGATGCCATTCTTGTATGGTAGACTACTGAGGTCATAACTACATGGCTGCCTGGTACGTGAAGTGTTGTGATGACAAGAGTTTATGGCTGATTATCTGCTGTCAGAATTTCAAAGGAAAGACGGCTGTGTTCAGAGAAGCAAAGCACTGACTGCTGGGGTCAGACTTGCATGCTCGCCTCTCAAAGTCTTAACAGCATGGCTGTCTGCTGAAGTGAACTGCTGACGTGATCAATAGCCGACTCCTGTGGCATTCCGTTGAGATGTGATACAAAAGAAAAGTCGCCGGATCCAAAGTGCTGCCTTGTGGGTTTCCGAGGAAGAGCAGAGGAAGGCCTAGCGTCATACTGAAAATCAGAAGAAAAACAGGATTGCTGGTAACTTGTTAAAACAACATTACAGGATCACTGGTAACTTGTTGAAACAACATTACAGGATCCTTGGTAACTTATTGGAACAACATTACAGGATCACTGGTAACTTGTTGAAACATTACAGGATCATTGGTAACTTGATCTAAAACACAAAAAGCTTCAAACGAACACTTATTTATTTTAACACGGACAAACACTATGGAAGATCTTCCAAGCATCAAACAAGCTGTAAAAACTCAACCAAAACAAGATAAGTCTTTTTCTTTAAATTTTTATCACTTTTGACCATTTATCTGTTGTTTAAGTGTCATTTTGTAGCTTGATAAGGGGGATTTCCCCGAAAATGTGCATACTGTGTGTCTGTGTTAAAATAAATAAGCGTTCGTTTTTAACCTTTTTGCGTTTAGATCTTGTTTTAGAACGCTAGCAGTCATTCTGTTTCAGATTTTCATTGGTAACTTGTTGGAACAACAGTACAGGATCACTGGTAACTTGTTGAAACAACATTACAGGATCACTGGTAACTTGTTGAAAGAACACTATCCATTCCTGGTTAATAAACCGTCACATGTGTGTATACATGTAGAACTGAAATAATGCAAACTCACATTCCACCTTTCTCCTCTGCACCTGTTGTTTGGTAGCCTGAAAACAGCAAAAACAGTTTCAGTCGAACAGCTTGTTTCATCAGCACAACAAACAACAGGAAATTAACCCAGTCACATTATTAGAAAAAAGTTTGTCAGTTCCCCCTCCCATCTCTTTTTCAACAACAAACTGATCAAAAGGACGGTAATATACTTTACTGAGAGTACTGGGTCACAATAATCCAGACATATATATTTACAATGCACTGACAGTTAAAGAAAAACAAGAACAGAAGCTCAGTTAACACACATTCAAAACAGAAAAATACAAATGTCGCTTTTTTTCCAAAAATATTTGTTTTTAAGTTGTGAACTTCAAAATGGGTCACTGTTACACTTTCACCCATTTTCTCCTTCCCAACAATAAGACTCATCCAGGGACCATCCTTAAGAATACAGGAGGTCACATCAGGAGGGTCACTAAATCACAAGTTTGTGTAATTCACTGATAACATAACAATGAACAATAACATGTTTTGGTACCTATTTAGATTCTGAAGGCACTCACCACAGGAACCTGCTTAAATCACTTGTGACTATGGGTATAAACAGGCTGATCTATCTGATTCCACGGGCCCACAAGGAAAACTGCATTAGCCGAAACTGATTAAAAAAATATTTTAGCCAAAAAGAATGAAAATAATAATAAATCTGTTATAAAGCTCATTCTTACCCTCCGCTCTGTCAGTTTTTATTGAAAATTATACCAGTCATCAACTGTGTGTGCGCATGCATCCGGACGTCTGCTGAGGATGATAACTTTCCAACAGAGGGTGTGGGATGTGTGTACATAATGATTTTTATTTGAGAGTTTTTATGTTTTGGTTTGTCAGAGAAAGCATTATTCCAGGTAGTTTTGGGTTTGCTAGGTATTAGTATTAGATCATTCCTTTAGTGTATGCAGACTGAGAGAAAGGGGGTGTAGGTCTAAGAGTGTGTACGTGTGTTTCATGACTGAATAATTGAGATAAGTGCAATTCAGTTCTTAGTGGCGCATTAATGTATAAGATCGGACGACAGCTTTAATTTCCCGCTGGGATGAATAAACTTGTATATTCTTACTGTTAATAATACAGTTAAAAAAGTATGGACATGATTTGGAAAAAATGAAATAGAATGGGCCGGGAAGGTAAAATTTAGGACAAGGCAAAAACATTCTTGACAGTGGGGGACAAGGCGAAAAACATTGTTGACAGTGGGCAAAGCATGCATGGCTATATTCTGATCAATTCCAGGTTTTAAAGGGAGAACATTTGTCAGAGAGTAGAAGGAAACAAAGCGAAGGTAGCAACAGAGAAAAGGAGAGGGGGAGAGAATCAAGCCAGCACAAAGAGAGAGATATATACAAATTCACACTCACCCGTTTGATAACTGTCCAGTCTTCAATGATTTCTGTATCATGCAGCGCATAGACAATATATGGACGTGAATAGTTAAGAAAAGAAACTGTTTGTTTTCAGTTGTTCATAGCCATCAGTGTCACACCACACTGAGCTCCAAGGTCTGCCTCCCATAGTTACAGTCCCACAAGCTTTCCATCTTACCACAATGTGAGTCTGTGTTGACTGATGAAATGCACGATTTGAGTCTGATTCCAGCTTTCAAATGAACATAACTGCCTCATTTGATTACAACTGATACATCTCGCCTTTAATGACTATGTGCCATTACTCACTTCAAAGGTTTTACTCTGGATTCACCAGTCTTTTACTCCGTAGCCATGCTTACTCACTTCAAAAGTGTTACTCTGGATTCACCAGTCTTTCACTCTGTTGCTATGTTTACTTAGTTCAAAAGTTTTACTCTGGATTCACCAGTCTTTTACTCTGTTGCTATGCTTACTTACTTCAAAAGTTTTACTCTGGATTCACCAGTCTTTTACTCTGTTGCTATGCTTACTTACTTCAAAAGTTTTACTCTGGATTCACCAGTCTTTCGCTCTGTTGCTATGCTTACTTACTTCAAAAGTTTTACTCTGGATTCACCTGTCTTTCGCTCTGTTGCTACGCTTACTTACTTCAGAAGTTTTACTCTGGATTTACCAGTCTTTTGCTCCGTAGCCATGCTTACTTCAGAAGTTTCACTCTGAATTCACCAGTGTTTTGCTCTGTTGCTGTTTACTTACTTCAAAGGTTTCACTTTGGATTCACCTGTCTTTTGCTCTGCTGCTATGTTTACTTACTTCCAAAGATTCACTCTGAATTCATCATGTCTTTCACTCTGTGGCTATGCTTTAGCTTCTGGGCCAAACACAGATGGTGGCCATTCCTTGGGCTTTTTACAAAGGACATTTTCTGTGACATTCTGACATGGGCTTTTCACAAAGGACATTTTCTGTGACATTCTGACATGGGCTTTTCACAAAGGACATTTTCTGTGACATTCTGACTGGCTGAAGCTGCTCGAGCAACTGGCATCCAAGAGACCTCTATACTACACTTTGCACTTTCACTTCAACAATGCACCTAATACTGTTGTACAATAAAAAATTATACAATACAATAAAAATCGGCAGTTTCTTGCATTAATGGCACCAGATTCACAATCTACGCATGTTTATTTCAGTTAAAGTTACAAATGTGCGTCCTCTACACAAACCCCCCCCCCCCCCCCTCCACTGCATGCATGCAGGCAAGCACAAACCTTTTAAACGGATTAACATACGTATTTCTTGTCTACACGTCAAATGTTTTGCAAACGTGTTAATAACTTACATGTTTTTCTGTAGTCCTCATTCTCCAAATTCTTAACCTTTTTCAATGTCTCAGAGACATTGTGACATTATGCATTTTAACAGCAAGTTACTTGACCAATCAGTTCCAAGAAAACTGGTGAATTGTTGATCAGGTTGGTGACACTGGCTGCCTTGTCATTAATTAAGTAGTGCCTTGCAGCGAAAAAAAAAAAAAAAAAAGGCATGCTGCTTTGTCTGTGCAGACTCTTGGGCCCTGTTCCATTAAATGCTACTTTCAAATCAAGTAAACTTATGCAGATAAGTACACATACATAACTCATTAGTGAAAAAAAAACACCTAAAATTAAAAAAACTTTTTAAGCACTACAAATACTACAAACAAAAAAAGTGATGGCACTGGAAATAACTTCACAACAAAGGATATCAGACACTTGTACAGGTTTCTTTCGGCGATCAGAGTTGAAGGGGTCATGCTTTTTCCTCTTTTTCTGGTTCTGAGATTCATATAAATCTGAAACAAAGAATTATATCAATGAAGTTTACATTACACAAACAAATACATAGGATTTGTGCAGCACACATTTTATCAGAAGTGAAAACACACTTTGTGTGATGTCAGTCTGGTGTCTATAGCACCTGATAGTGATGTGACACCTGTGATGTGTCTGCCTTACACAACACAATGTCCAGTGTGTCTCTCACATGACTCAAGTCTACCTCACCTGACATGTCAGTATTGTGTCTGTCTCATCTGACACATCAACATTGTACCGGTCTTACATGACGTGATTGCCGTGTTTATCTATCTTACTTGACATAATGACAATGATGTGACTGGCGTATCTGATACGCCAGTGTTGTGTCTGCCTTACCTGAGGTGATATCAATGCTGTATATGTCTTACCTGACATAACGACAATGTTGAGTCTGTTTACGTGATGTCATGTCAATGTTGTGTCTGTCTTACTTGATGTGATGTCAATGTTGTGTGTTTACCTGATGTGATGTCAATGTTGTGTCGGTCTTCTTCAAGGCGTTTGATCTTTTCTTCCAGCTCATGCTTGAGCATGTCATACAAAAGATCCTTTTCACTCTGAAAACATAAAATAACATTCCTTCATTTCAGACAGTTGCTTATTCATTGCAACAAAATAAACCTCGTCCATTAAAGGCGAAATCATGAATTTTTGTGTGTGCACAAATTACAAATGAGTCAACCATGACTTCCACTGATGCCTCCAACTTATGTAAAAGTTATTTAAAAAATGGGTAATTTATGTTTTAACTGTTTCTATGTTTACTTTTTTTCCTTTCTTTCTGCAAAACATATACACAGGCTATGTCAGTATGTGTGTGACAAGAGCATCACTAAGAACAAACATCTGATCAAAGAACAACATCTAAATTTTGACAGCCATCAACTCACATCCATCTAACATTTACAACAGAGCTGGTACATATCACACTGAGATTAAAGGACAAGTCCAAGGTTAGGGGTGATTTGTGACACGATTTCCGTTAAAGCTCGCTGAGAACGATGATGTAGGTGAAACTGATCTGAGGGTTATAAATGCATGAAAAAAGGCATTTTCTGTCATACTGAAAGCGTCACCATGACGCCCAAACCACGTGACCATGTGCCTACTACGTCACTCTGGGGAGTCGCTGCAAAATGGCCAACTCTAGCTCCAAAGACAAAACTGATACTTTGCCCAAGGATACAGCTGTATCAGTTTGAGCCTGTCAGGCAGGATTTTGAAAGAGTACCAGAACATCATGTCAGCTTCGAAGCAAACCCCATGCGGCATTCCATGGGGTTTGTGAAATCACACTCACTGAAGTGCTCGCTACACAAATGGGCATGATGCGGTGCAGCAAGAAAGTCAGCTTGTTTGAAATGTATAAATTTAATCCACTTTCGCCTCACTGTGGGTCGATTGCGTGGGAGCTTGTGCATTGTTATACCTGGGGTCGTCTGCGAATTGTTACAGTTCGCGGCAACACACTAGGCCGGCATAGTTAACTTTTTTGTCGACCACACGCATGCACAGTTTACTGAAGAATCTAAGATGGCAACTGCACTGACTCCCCAGACTGACGTCACTTCCGGGAAAGTCACGTGACTGATGGAGAACCCAAGACTGTAGTCTCAGCCAGTCTACAGAAAATAAAATCGATTAAAAACCCAATTAAACATTTTTTCCCATTAAATCTGAAACTAGTGACTCATTTGTCAATCATTTCGATGGTCATTTTGCATACTTAAAAACCTTGGACTTTTACTTTAAGGAAATAAAAAATGCACTGGACCCAAAATGCATCCCTGTCACCAGCCACACAGCATGGCAACAATATGATGATTCCCATGTATAAGACTAAGAATGCAACATTATTGATTAACAGCAAACATCCCTCTCCTGAAAAGAGTATAATACTATACAGTACTACATGTGGAAGCATCTTTAGCAAAATGCCATGTCACATTGTCAGTCTGCTGTAAACATAAGTAATGAGCCTTCTAACAAAAAAATCTAGATTACCACAGTGCTGCATCACTGACTACAGCCTCATGATGCTGAACAATAAAACTAGCCTCCAAACTAATAGTAAGATGACATGACAGGCATCAAAAGATTACGACTGTCCAGTAATATGTACATCCTAAATCTCTGCTAAAGTACCATTGTTGGAATAGCCCAACACCTTGTAAAATGTGGTTCAGGACAAGTGTTGGAATAATCCAAAGCCCTGTAAAATGTGGTTTAGGACAGGTGTTGGAATAATCCACAGCCCTGTAAAATGTGGTTCAGGACAAGTGTTGGAATAATCCAAAGCCCTCTAAAACGTGATTCAGGACAAGTGTTGGAATAATCCAAAACTGACTTTAACCATTTGCACTGTAAAATTCCCTGACATATATATTCAAACTGCCCAGCATACAGGGACTTCCAAGGGCCAGAACTGCCAGAACTAAACAATCAACAGCGCTCACGTTCATATGCTGGAGAGCTGCACATTCTTCACTCAGGAATTTCTCCTGGATTGATTCCCTCCTTAGTCCATCCAGAATCTCTGTTGAAAAACAATAACAGCAGTATTTAACATGTGAAAGAATAAACAAAGGAATAACAGAACTAATTAACCAACTGAATGAACTCAAAAGTGGATCCTCAGCTACGCTGCACAACCCGTCACATCTACTGGGCTATCCTCTTTTCTTCTTCTTTTTGTTTTGTTTTGTGGAATGAATAGCTTATGCATCCTGCTTCTTTTTCTTTTCTCTCTCTCCATCTTTTAGATAGTGATCTCTGTGGACAGAATCACCCATCTTCTCTGGTTTGTATTTGGTGCCACTTTAAATTTGTTTTCAGTTACAAAATCTTCCACCTTTGCGTAAATAGTGCCATACGCCGACAGTATGTGGTCATTCCAAATCCCATTTCTGCAATCCTGTGCTCTGCTGTTAAATGCCCAGAAAGCATCACTGATCAGTTTGCCAAAGCAAGCAATTTCTGTTCCAGTTTTGACTGACATTATAAGCTTCAAAATATGATTATCATTCTTTGGAAAAGCATGTATACTGAATTTTATTCACAGATAAGGAGTTTCCACAGGGCACAGGGGTCAGTTTTGAGGCAAAAAAGGATCGCATCATACTCCTGTCCCAAAAATCATGGTAAATGATCAACTGGAAGGGGGAAAGTGCAAGTTTCAGCAATTTAATTAAGTAAACCCAACATGGTCCAAAAATCACGGTGAGTGATAAACTGGAAGGGGGAAATGCATGTTTTAGTAACTTAATTAAATAGGCCCAATGCAGTCCAAAACTTATGATAATTTTAGGTCGAAGTGTAGAAACAACAAAAAAAGTAGTTAATTGTTGAGGCATTATATTTAGGTCTGGAAGAGCTTAAACAGAGTAAATCTGACGGGAAAACAAGAAAAATTTGGTAAGTGATGAACTGGATGGTGAAAAATGCAAGTTTTAGTAACTTAATTAAGCCAGACCACTTCTCACCTGCCACTTGAAGGCGATGCATTCGGCTTTTTTCCAGGTGACCAAGCCGAAAGAGGTAGTCTGGCTCTGTTCCACGCTCCAGTTCTTTTAGCTTGATCTCTATCTGTGCCTCTCGCTCGCTGAACAGTCTGAAAGAAGAGTGAGACCTGACTGACCAGTTTACAATCACAGTTGGCCAAACTATTAGGACTCAAGAGCCCAAATCAAAATGCGTGATGCAACACAACATGAAATCATTGAATTTCATCACTGTTGTTTCTGTTTCAATCCATATTTGTTGGTATTATTTACCAAATATGCACAGACAATTATCAAATTAACTGTACCACAACATGAAATCCTGCAATTTCACCACCATTGCTTCTGAAACACACTTGTTGGTATTATTTACCAAAAATGCACAGACAGTCAACAAAACAACATGCCATATAATTCTAACCTTGTTTTCCTCATGCTTACTTTAGAGTTACTCCATAAATATACGCATAAAAAACTTGGACGCCGTTTTACTATTGTCATTCAGAAGAGTGTCTCTCCTCTGCTGATTTGTACACAGCCCAGCCCATGAATGTTGAATATTTTTGGCAAAGGCTCAATGCATCTTGTTAGTGGCTCAATATTTCTCAAGTTTTTCAAGTCTTCTGCTTTTCTTTATCTAGTCTAAGACTAAGAGTGTTGTGGGCATCTTGTGGGACCCTGCCATTTCAGACACCTCAACACTTACAATTATTGAGTTTTTTGGACAGATGAATAATTCTGTAAACATAATAGGTCCCAAATGACAGCCCCAATGAAAAACAAAAAGATGAAGTATTGACAGCTATTTCACAAGCAAAGCCCAAGGCAACACAAAAGGATTGTGAAGAGCAGCACTCCCCCACCTCCACAAACGTAAAGCTGATTACAGACTCGTTGCTCTTTGAGTTTACAGAACTGGCAACAGTAACTTACTGGTCTCTGAGTTTACAGTTAACTGGCAACAGTGAATTGCTGGTCTTTGGGCTCATGTAAGTGGCAACAGCAATTTACTGGTCTTTGAGGTTACAGAACTGGCAACAGTGACTTACTGATTTTTGAGTTTATATGACTGGAACAGTGACTTGCTGGTCTTTGAGTTTACAGAACTGGCAACAGTGACTTGTTGGTCTTTGGGTCTACATAACTGGCAAAAGCAACTTTCTGGTCTTTGGGTTTACAGAACTGGCAAAAGCAACCTTCTGGTCTTCTGGTTTACAGAACTGGCAACAGAGGCTTGGCCAGTCTTTGGGTTTACAGAACAGGCAACACTGACTTGCAGGTCTCTGGATTTACAACAGCAACTTATTCAATTATTGGTCTTTGAGTTTACAAAACTGGCAAACTGGTCTATGAGTTTACAGAAATGGCCAAAGCAACTTACTGGTCTTTGAGTTTACAGAACTGGTGACTCAGCTCTGTGAGGTCATCCATGCACTCTGTCTTGCGCCGGTCACACTCATCCTCATCCATTTCTGTCAACACACAATGTTGCCATCAACATATGTATACGCCAACACATGATCATATCAATTACCACTAATAGTAATACAGTCATCTGTCAACATAGTCCCATCAATACATTCATCTGTAAATACATAATCAATACATTCATCTGTCAACAAACAAACAAAAATTCATCTGTCAATACAGAACAGAGCCATCAATGTACTCATCTGTCAACATACAGCCATCACTTTCTTCATCTATCTGTCAACACACAGCCATCACTATATTAATCTATCATTAGTATCAATATCAACATTCTTCCAAGCTCTGCACACCAAAATGACATAACAAAACAGCTCAACCAAAAACAGATAAATATCCTACATCTCATTTTTCACCATTTAACTGTTGTTTAAGTGTTGTTTTGTAGCTTGAAAAAGGGGATTACCCAAAAAATTGCATGTTTTGTATTGTAATAATAGTGCTCCTTCTAACCTTTCATGTGTTTGGATCTTGTTTTAGAACGCTAGTAGTCATTCTTTTTTCAACATCCCCCCCCCCCCCCCCCCCCCCCATATACACATTAAATATTGCCAAACATTTAACTGTCAACAAGCAGCAAAAATTCATCTGTCAACACACAATCAATATTGCTACCAACATATTCATCTGTCAACATTCTAACAACACTGCTACCAAAAAAGGCATTGTTTAACAGTCACCATTACTGTCAATCCACAGATTGTCATTGATTCATTTCTGTCAACAAAGAAGCAGCCTGGTATCAATCCAGTAATTTCATCTGTGTCAACACACAATCAACATCATCAATACATTCTGATTCACAAATTATTACAGGCAGAATCATAGCCATTTGGTTTTTAATGTCCAGTCAACCATGAAGGTTATATCTGGGCAAAAACTGTTCCAATCATTCAGCTCTGTTATCGTTAACACACATGAATATTGCACTACAAGTGCATTCATCTGTCACTCAGTGTCAGCATAGTCAACAGTTCCTACATCCTGTCTTATCTGTCAACAGACAATTAATGTTCCAAAATCATTCTACAGTCCATCTTATATGTTAATGCATTATATAATGAATGTTGCTATAAATTACCATGCGCTTGTGAACATACAACTCTGTGTGCATGTGTGTGTGTGCGTGAACAGGTGTGCATGCATGTATGAGATTATATTACTCTCTCTTGACAAAATTATGCACTTTATATAATACTTTAATTATTATCATTATACATGCAACATCAGCTCAACTCATAACATTCCACTGTGTTGCCCCTGCTTGATTGTAATGTTGACCAGGATGAATCATAGCATGCACAGGCTGTCGTTACAAAAAGTCCACAGTAGCATTATTTACTACTACTAGCAAAACAATCCTGGCAAAATTTGGCAGAAATTCCTGCAATCTTCTCTCTTCCATTAGTATTAGGAGTAGCCACAATCATCTCCCCCCCCCCCCCCCCCCCTTATAATTCTGCTAGCACTACAACTGTACTAGTATTATGCATTATCTGTTTCCATGCCATTGGCTTCTCTTCCAAAATCAAAAGGTGAATTGGGATCCTTAAAGTTAAGAACAAGTGCAACATCCTCAACATCTTAGTGCAAGCTGCATGGACAAAATGCAAAACAATCACTGATGAGAGTCTGTATAAATGCTGACGCGGAAAACCTGAGAAAGTCTCTCATCCTGGCACTAGATTTACACTATTACAGTCAAATGTGTTAGCCAACAGGACAACGCCAAACATTCAGGACTTGTTTAGTTGTTAACCTTGGCAACACAACTCCATTGCAGCTGACTTGACCAAGTGAACTCAACCCAATCATTTTCCTGGGGCAACAAAACAAAACAACATCAGACTGAAGAAGGAGCTCTGTCAACATAATCAGATAGTGACTCTGGAATGGATGGGAGCATGCTTCAAGTTCAACTGATGTGATGCAAAAAGTAACAGTTCATAACATCCTTCAATATTCATTTCACGTGCATAACACCCGAACTTTACAAACCTTTCGACGTAAACTGATACAGTAACGTTTTATGAATGAAGCATGATGACCAGATATGCCGGGGTCGTGACATGGTCCTGTGCTACTTCTAAGTCCTATTGTCGTCAACGGTCATACCAAAATGGCAGCAAATATACGCAGTACAAAACTAAAAAGGTTGGAATCAATCCCCTCCAACGCGATCACATAAAAAACGAAAAACGACTACGGGTACGAGACCAAAACAAAAATTGCCCACCGCCGCGGTTTTGGGTGGCGCGTTGGCCTGTTGGCGAATCATTGTCGTTAGTCAGCGATCCACCGCCGTAGTTTTCTCTCCCCGTTTTCAAAACTGGAGTTTACACTTGGACACCAATCATACAAAATATAACAGATCAGTAACTATGCAATACATCCGGTCAGTTTGGATCTGACATGGCTGATAAATAAAGTGGTTACTGTTACCTGAAGAACCGCCTTCATCCTCGTCTTCCTCCTGGTCTTCTTCGCCTTCACCCGAACCAGACGCCGTTTCTTCCTCGGAACTTTTCCTGTCGTCGTTCTCGTAGTGGTCCATATCTTCTTCTTCAGGTTCCATACTGCCGTTGTTCTCCGTTATCGTCGGCATCTTTGAGCGAAAATCCGTTGAAAAGTATCTGGGAAAGCAATGTTGAAAGCTGCAAAATGCGCTCCAAACGCTCCTTCGCGATTGAATCAACACACTTGCGAGGACGCCGGAAATGTGTACAACACAAACTTTGCGCATGCGCTGTAGAAAACACGGGGGAAATCCCGCCTCGTTTAAGAATTTGACGTCAGAATTTGACCTCATTTGATGCTAAAATCGCGCCTCAACCAGTGGGTCCTTGACGGGCACACGCAATCGCCCCACACTAAGTATCAACAACCAGGCGACACTTTCAGGCGTGTCGTGTGTCAATGGTGGCGACTTTAAAACGTGTGTCGCTGTACTTTAACCAACCACCACGTGTAAGACTGCGGCACTGCAGTTCCCGCTCAGACACAGCGAGCGGCCGGCGCCATCGCAGTATCATATTGTATTAACACTGACTTCAGTTGTCACCGCAAAACTTTTTAAAAATACTTTTCTTTTAAGAAAGTACATTTTTGGTATTAAAAAATAAAGTTTTGTATTTTTTAATTTTAATTTTTTTGCAACAGGCAGCTGATACTAGTCAGTTGGTGAATAATTTGCGCGGTGTTTCAATTCAGTCACTAGTCAGTGACTGAGTGTACTGCCGGAGTTCACGGTTGGCTGCTGTCGAGTCACTAGTAGCCAGGCTATATCGAGTCATGTTTATCAAGTTATTATTACCTGATTTGATAGTTTAGGCCATTCACATTGGCGCGTGTTAGTCAGTGTGTCTTCCCAGTCACTGAACAGTCTTTTTCTCAGCGTTTTTTTTTCTTTCTTTCTTTTTTTCTTTTTCCAGTCTACTTCGAGTCATTACTGAGTTTCCAGACTGACGCAGCCTCAGTCAGTCCGGACTAGTGACTCACTGGGACCGATCGAAGTGCGCGCATCATCAGTGAAGAACTTACCCAGTGAAAGAAGACTGCAAAACTCAGAACGGCCAAAGAAAAAACAACTGAAAGACTGAAAAGAAAATGAAAACGAAAGAAAGACTGAAGAAATCAAAGATCAGTCGCGACGAACTTAGAAGACGCCGAAAGCCGGTTGAGTCAGTCAGTCTTCACTGATCTTGATTCCACGATGGCCTACGTCGCCGCAGAACTGACCTCAGGCAGTTTACAATACAATACAATACAATACAATACAACTATACAACTTTATTGTCTCTGTGTAGAGAAATTTGCTTTCTGGCTCGTCATTTACAGTCAAACTGACATTCAATACAGTTAACCGGCAATAAACATCAACAACTCAATGAAACACGGAGCTAAAAACCGCTCAAATACAAGGAAAATCTGACTAAACAATAGCAATGTACACACACACACACACACACACACACACACACACACACACACACACACACACACACACACACACACACACACACACACACACACACCACACACACACACACACACACACACACACACACACACACACACACACACACATACACACACACTGACACACACACACACACACACAACACACACACACACACACAACACACACACACACACACACACACACACACACACACACACAACACACACACCACACACACAACACACACAACCAACACACACCACACACACACACACACACACACACACACACACACACACACACAACACACACACACACACACACACACACACACTGACACACACACACACACACACACTAACACTAACACTACACACTGACACACACACGCACCCCGCACGCACGCATGCACGCACCCCCCCCCCCCCCCCACACACACACACACACACACACACACACTGTGACATTCTTCTTCTGGCTCACCAATAACTTAAAAACATTCAATAAATCACAATAAAACTAAATTCCGTAAACAACAAAACACTAAAATCAAAACACTCAATCGACCACAACATATAAATTATAGGCAGCATTTATGAAGTAACATAAAGTTAAATCCAGGCTGTATATAATTCCTCACTGACTGACACACACGCACGCACACACACACTGACGCGGCACGCACGCACGCACGCACTCACGCACGCACGCACACACACATACACACATTATTCTTCTGGCTCACCAGTAACTGAAAACATTCAATAAATATTATAATAAAACAGTCATTCCCAAGTAAACATCAAAACACTAAAATCAAAACCGAACTAATCGACCGCAACATATAATATATAGACAGCATTTATGAAGCAACATTAAATCCAGGCAAGATATATAGATATACTTGTCACTCTGTGTGTGTGTGTGTGTGTGTGTGTGTGTGTGTGTGTGTGTGTGTGTGTGTGTGTGTGTGTGTGTGTGTGTGTGTGTGTGTGTGTGGTGTGTGTCGCGTGTGTGTGTGTGTGTGTGTGTGTGTGTGTGTGTGTGTGTGTGTGTGTGTGTGTGTGTGTGTGTGTGTGATCAGAAGCACGGCCAAACAGTAGGTTCAGCAGAACACTGACACAGAAACTGTAGGCTGGCCGCGAAAAGGCCGAATCAGTGGTCCGAGTGGGACAGTCACTTCAGTCCCGCCGCGGCTAAAACTGAGTCTCGTCCGCGGCGAGAACAGACGGTATGCCGAGCCGGCTGGAGTAGGCCTAGTTGACCCTACCTTTGTTGGCTTTTAGTTTTTGGTGATTTCCCCCCACTTCTTCGCCCTAAACGTATTTATGAACTAATATCCTGTATCCTTTTTGTGTATTTTTGAGTTTTGTTGTATCTCAAATACATGTATGTGTAGTATTAGTAGAATTAGTCCCTCATGGGCGAGGGCTGGATGTAAAAAGACCCAGTGTCTACTCCACTACCCTCGTAAAATAAAGTTCATTCATTCATTCTTTCCCTGCCGTTAGATGGTCAGTCTCAGGGGTGGTGGTCAGTCACTCCTTCGAAGTCCGAGTGTGGGGGCCTTCACTGACCTGCAGTGGTCACTGACTGAGGTGGTTCCAGTCGGTGGTGGTGCGGACGACAAACGAGTTCTTGTGCTGCTCGGTCCGGTATTTGAGTGGGGCACTAAGAGTGGTCTGTTCGGAGTTCAAGGCCCGGTCAGTTTTAATGGCTTGTTCGTCTGTAATGTTCTTGACTGGTAAGTCTTGAAATTTTGTTGGCCTGTCACTGACTGAATCGGCATAGCCGCCGGACTGGTAAGTCTTGAAATTTTGTTGGCCTGTCACTGACTGAATCGGCATAGCCGCCAGTGCTACCAGCGGCCCCTCAAGCACTGTGTGTTCTGTGTGTGTGTGTGTGTGTGTGTGTATGTGTGTATGTGTGTCAGTGTGTGTGTGTGTGTGTGTGTGTGTGTGTGTTGTGTGTGTGTGTGTGTGTGTGTGTGTGTGTGTGTGTGTGTGCTCCTTGCTTGATTCTTACTCCCTGCCTTCCTATTGTCTTTCCTTTAATAATAATAAGAAGAAGAAGAAGAAGGAGGGTTTCTAGAGCGCCCATCAGTACCGCACAAGGTGGGAGCGCAGGGCACCGCTTTACAATAATACTAACCACACACGCACGCACACACACGCACGCACACACACACACGCACACACACACTGACACCACACACACACACACACACACACACACACACACACACACTCACACACACACACACACACGCACATTTCTCTCTTCGGCCCCCTCTCCTCCCCATTTCCTTTCTATCGCAGAAATTTCTATTTCTATTTTATTTCGGGGGAGAATACTTGGACTTGCAGTGTGTGCACATAATTATTCTACTTGACTGATTCGGCTAAATACGCTGGTAGGCGCTAGGCTTACATTTCTCAGACTGATCGTTCGTCACGCACGCACGCTAGCAAGCACGAACACATACTCACGCATGCTCACACAGTTTCTATGCTCACACAGTTTCTACGTTTAGCAAGCTCGATCGTTCTGATTGGCTAGAGTATAGTTCAAAAGTTAACTCAGCTCACTTGAAATGTGAGCTCTGTTTGCTATCCCAGCAAATCATTCTTTCCCGCTCAAGATGTCAGCGACGACACACACCCAGAGCTTTCAGCCTCAACTTTGGCTTTTTCGCGCTTCAGTTTGCTCTCAATGCGCGTATCAGTCCAGTGAGAAGAGGGAAGAAAGAAGAGTCAGTGACGAGGAGGAGGGGAAGAAGCAGCGAGAACAACTTAATTCGCACAGCCATGGTGCCGACTGCTGCCCCAGATGAGCCTGGCCTTGCTGGCATCACGATGCTGGTCATCGATACGTCGTCCACTACAGGCGTCAGGTTTCTTCCTTCCTTCCTTGATTCCCTGCTCCCAGTCATCCTGTTCAGTGTCTTTTCTTACTGTTCTTCATTCCCGCCTTCCTCACCTCTTCCTACCATTTTACATTCTTCTCTCTCTCTCTCGACTGGGCGTAAATCACCAACTTACTTACTTACTTACTCTCTCTCTCTCTCTCTCGCTCTCTCTCGAGGTCACGTGATCTGCCGTGACCGAGCAGGACGCACGTTTCAGAGATGCTGCAAAAAAATTAAAAAAACTGCGGTAATTCCAAAAACCATGCCTGTAAGTGGACTACCAGTTGCAGCAGAAATCACTCTTGATGCCCTGCTACAGGAAAACGTCGTGTCTTCATGGAAAATCACCGGAGACCGCAACAACAGCACCGTGTTCATTCTCTGGTTGACAGCCCAGAGCTCCGACATTAACAGTCAGCCATTAAGCCTACGTACCGTCCACAACAGAAAGAAGCCCCCGAGTCAAGTGTTGTGAGACAAGAGGAGAGGAGAGGATAGCAGCAATGAAGCACCAACAACCCCAGACGAATAATGGTCAACAACAAGGACGTAAACAGGCAAGTGAATTGCGAGAAAATTATGTTGAATTTTTGCCTACTGCTGACAAAGTGAGTCAACAAAGCAAGAACACAGAGTTCACAACACAACCTGTTGGAGGACAGACAAGCACGTGCAAAGAGTGGGGATGTCGGTGACTGTGTTGACATGACAAGCAAATGCGAGTCTGTTTCTGTTCCCATTGAAACTGTGCTTGGCTTGAGTGACACACAGGACAGATAAAAACCAGTGAAAAGTTTGATTATTTGTCTGAGGCAAGTGTGACTGAGCTTTCATTAGCGGAAAACAAATCGCCTGATACAAGTGTCGGTTTTAGTGATGAATATTGCAACCGTACAAATGACAGGGGATTTCACGAAGAGCTACATCCTGTTGTGATAGAGGCAAGTTGAGTGGTCTGAGTGACAAGTCTGTTCAGCGACGCATCACAAACCTATCAAAAAACAAAACGATCGAGAAAGTCGTGCTTCATAGATGTTGGAACCGAGAAACTTTGGTGTGCGAGTCTGATGATTTCATTTTCCAGTTCGACTTGAATAAACACATTTTGCAACACTGGTTCATCAAACAGGATTGCAGAAAGATGACTGCCCTTGAAAATGAGGCAGTATTCGTCCTCACAAACTGGGCTTGGGAGGATACATCCAAGTACACAGAAGAGCTGGAATTTCTCTCGTGTTGTCTTCTTACGGTGACCACAGTTGCTCGGCAATACTTGCACGCTGTTTGAAACTTTGACATTTTGTACACACTCAGTGATGAAATTCGTGCAGTGTGGCATCTCGGTACTGAAGTGACTAGTGTTGCTCTTGTGACATGGTCTCCATGGCACATGTGAACTATTGCACCCTGGATTCGGTTTCTTTTTTTATGATTGAATCACTGTTGCATAACTATTTTGTGTAACCCCCTCCGCCTTCCCCCATATTGTAATGGGTCTGTAACCTAAACAATTAAACTTTCGTGTTCGTATTCTCTCTCTCTCTCTCTCTCTCTCTCTCTCTTCTCTCTCTCTCTCTCTCTCTCTCTCTCTCTCTCTCTCTCTCACCCACCCCAAGCGATAAAGTGTATCAGATTCGCACGCACGCACGCACGCACACGCAGAGGCGCACGCTCGCACGCTCGCACGCACGCACACACACACACACACACACACACACACACACACACACACACACACACACGCGCGCGCGCACGCGAGCACATACACACACACACACTGACGCACAAACACACACACACACACACAAACACACGCACACACATGCACACTCCCAAACACACATACACACACACACAGACACGCACACGCACACACACACACACACACACACACACACACACACACAACGGACACACACACGCATACACACATACGGACACGCACACTCACACACACACACACGCATTCACATTCACACACACACACACACACACACACACACACACACACACACACACACACACACACACAGAGATATACGCATTCAAGGATTGTTCCTAGGGAAGGTTCGAGTATTTGTTCAAGACATCTACCAATGTTTTCTGTCAGTACTGTACTAGGCAAGAAGGCCTCCGACGTGGAGCAGTCATGAGGACCATCTGCCAAGCTTCCTGGCCGTCGCCCACCAGTACACTTGACAGGAAGAGGACCGGTAAACGAAGGCATATGTGGTGAGTTCAGGTGTCTTTTTTCTCTCAAGATTTTGAAGAGTGTCCATGGCTGGATGGGAATGGATGTGTGAGTGAATGCCATTACAATGCCATTCTTGTGCGCAGACTCTGGACCGTGGAGAAAGATGTCTAGGGCCTGACCTCCAATGTCCGCGATAACGACATCATCAGGCTCCACGTGTCCGAGTCACCAGGAGTCAGCCTGGGGAGCTGCTGAAGCCAGGCAGGAAAAGGTTATTGTGGAGGTTGTTAGAAAGGGGGTTGTTGCCGGGCGATGTTGGAATATTTGAGGAAGAGGACCAGTAAACGAATGCATCATCTTTGGTCAGTTGAGCGTTTTGCTCTTACATTTTTTTCTTTTTCTTTTTTGAGGAGTGTGCACGGGTATGTGGGAATGGATGTGTGAGTGAATGTCTTCACAATGCCATTCTTGTGCGCAGATTCTGGACCGTGGAGAAAGATGTCTAGGGCGTGACCTCCAACATCCGCTAAAACGACATCAGGCACCACGTATCCGAGTCACCGAGAGTCAGCCTGGAGAGCTGCTGATGCGAGGCAGGAAAAGGTTATTGTGGAGGTTGTTAGAAAGGCCCCTGTAGTCGGGAAATATTCGAGTATGTGTTGATCACATCTACAAATGTTTTCTGTCAGTACTGTCCTAGGCGAGAAGGCCACCGACGTGGAGCAGTCCTGAGGAGCATCTGCCAAGCTTAGTGACAGTCGCCCAGCACCACATTGGACTTGAGAGAACAACTAAACGAAGGCGTCGTGTTTGGTGAGTTGAGGGTTTTGCTGTTTCTTTTAGTAGTGTGCATGGGAGGATGGGAATGTATGTGTGAGTGAATGTCTTTACGATGCCATTCTTGCGCGCAGACTCTGGACCGTGGAGAAAGATGTCTAGGGCCTGACCTGCAATGTCCGCGATAACGACATGATCAGGCTCCACGTGTCCGAGTCACCAGGAGTCAGCCTGGGCAGCTACTAAAGCCAGGCAGGAAAAGGTTATTCTGGAGGTTATTAGAAAGGCCGTTGTTGTCGGGAAATGTTGAACACATCTACAAATGTTTTCTGTCAGTACTATCCTAGGCGAGAATGCCTCCGACGTGGAGCAGTCCTGAGGAGCATCTGCCAAGCTTACTGACCGTCGCCCAGCACCACATTGGACAGGAAGAGGACCAGTAAACGAAGGCATCATGTTTGGTGAGTAGAGCGTTTTCCTCTTTTCTTTTTCTTTTTTGAGGAGTGTGCAGTGGTGTTTGGGAATGGATGTGTGAGTGAATGTCTTTACAATGCCGTTCTTGTGCACAGATTCTGGACCGTGGAGAAAAATGTCTAGGGCGTGACCTCCAACATCCGCGAAAACGACATCAGGCACCACGTGTCCGAGTTACCAGGAGTCAGCCTGCAGAGCTGCTGATGTCAGGCAGAAAAAGGTTATTGTGCAGGTTGTTCGAAAGGCCGTTGTTGTCGGGAAATGTGTTGGAACACATCTGCAAATGTTTTCTGTCAGTAC
>JABMCL010000541.1:7500-10000 GCA_018857735.1 Alviniconcha marisindica
AATTGCATAAGGTTTTTGGAGCTGGAATAGAAATCTAAGGAGAAACGCCTGGAAATAAATAGCTGGCTTCAAAAGGGTTTGAAAAGGTGGGACGAACCGAGACGTGGAGCGAATGTTAGAACATATAAAAAATAAGCTGGTAGACAAGTAGGCACAGGCTTTATGCATGATTTGAATACTAACACAGCCGTATTGAGCATACGCATGTCTTTAAGTGGGGATAACCCCCAACACCGTAGCTTTGCATCAGCCGTGGAAGAACCATAAAGTTTGCAACTGTTCTATCAAGAGAGTTAAATTTGTTAAATAAGACACCATTACAATCGTCCCAGACAGTAGACGCATATATAGGTTAGGTAAGGGGACATGTGAGCATTATAAAACAGATTGCATTAACTGGGAGTGTCCACAAAGTGCTTGGGCTGTGAAATGAGGACAGATTTTGTTGGGATCTGTACTGTCTTACATGTGCCACAGACACGTCAGCTCGACGTCAGTAGCAATCCGAACTGGGTGCCGGTGCTCATGAACTTGTTCAAGATGACTGTCTTTAAGTTTGAGATAAAGTGCAGCTGGCAAAGCAGAGAGAGAGAGAGAGAGAGAGAGAGAGAGAGAGAGAGAGAGAGAGAGAGAGAGAACTCGAATCCTTATTTTACCAGGACTGTGAATCAGGTTCATTTAAAACCTAACAACTAGTTTTTGGTACGCTGGCTACCTGTGAGTTAAAATAAAATTACAGCGCATCATTTATTTACATATAAGCATGAATGGGTGAGTGAAATTAAAACTGCATACATGGAGCAGAGAGAGAGAGAGAGAGACTGACAGACAGTCAGGTAGGCAGGCAGACAGGCAGACAGAGATAGACAGACAGATAGACAGAGACAGAGACTGATTCATTTATTTACATACAAGCATGGACGGGTAAGTGAAATTAAAATTGTATACATGGATCACAGAGAGAGAGAGAGAGAGAGAGAGAGAGAGAGAGAGAGAGAGAGAGAGAGAGAGAGAGAGAGAGAGAGAGAGAGAGAGAGAGAGAGAGAGAGAGACAGACAGACAGACAGAGACAGACAGACAGACAGACAGACAGACAGACAGACAGACAGACAGAGACAGACAGACAGAGACAGAGATAGAGAGAGACAGAGACAGACAGAGAAGAGAGACAGAGAGATAGACAGAGACAGAGACAGAGACAAAGACAGAGCGACAGAGATAGAGGCACAGGTAGAGGGCGGCGTCGAGCTAAGCTCCATCACTAGATCAAGTGTCAAGCATCCCAAATAAAACGCGACAAGAAGCTCCGCGAAGAAGGCGGGGTCATGCCTCTTCAGTCAGTCATTGGCCATGTTCAGGCATCAGGCGTGACCAGAAAGCCCGTGAAGAAGGCAGAGGAGTAGCTCTTCTGGTAGTCGTTGGCCATGATCCACACCTGTTGTCCCGTCTTCAGCGGCCACAGCACCTGCACGGTCAGCCAGGTGGGGAAGCCGGCGCGCAGCGAGTCCCGGTTGATGTCCAGCGAGCTACCGTTGCCCACCACCAGCCAGAAGGAGAAGGCCACGCTGGACGTCTTGGCCGTCACGGTGACGGCCAGCATGTAGAGACCAGCAGAGGGGGCGGTGAAGCGGCCGGTGTCGGGGTCGTAGCCACCGCCCTGGTTCAGCAGCACGTCATTGGCGATGATGGCCTGTGGGTAGGTGGGCTGGGGCGAGATGGAGGCGGTCTGGGCGCAGAAACCGACGCGATGGCTGGAGGCTGCAGCTGCTGCTGCCCACAGAAAGCGCGGGGTAAGATGATAACGTAGGTTAAGGCACTGATACATGAGCAGTTACGGCCGATGGCTGAAGAGGACCGTTCAAACTTCATCCCTCGGAACCCGTCCTCCACGCGCTGGCTGCCACCCGATACTGCCCAGTAACGAGGAATGGGAGCTAAGCTCAGAATCGTGCCGTAAACTGCTCAACTCCTCCCCTAAGTCCCAGGCACGACTGATATGGGCAACACGAGAATGATCGGAAAATGCAGAACGTGACTTCCCTACTGGAAGCGGAACGGGCACACTTTGAGAACAAAGCGTAGGTGGAACGAGAATAGGCTGAACGGCACTCCCCCAGGACTACTCGTGGAGCCTGTTTAGTAGACACTCTTCGGGTCTTATGAAGTCGTTCTTGACTCAGTTCAAAGCCACAACCGTGACGACGGTGATGATAATGGTGAAGATAATGGGAATAATGATGATAGAATCCGGGCTTGCACATATGATGTCTCTGGCTGTTTGGACCCAGCCATGCTTTGTTTCTGAATTTGCTGGTGGTGGCACAGAATGGTATCACCGCAGGTCTCAGTTTCCGTCATGGGGTCCGTCACAGGCTTGGACCCATCCGGCTCAAAACAACGGACTAGATCATTTGCAACATTTGCTCGTCGGCAACATGTTCACCAGTCAGCTTAAAGGGTAGCCTCTTTCCGGCCAGCTGCCGGGAGTCAAGCTCTGTAT
>JABMCL010000541.1:15000-22500 GCA_018857735.1 Alviniconcha marisindica
CAGACAGACAGCAGACAGACAGACAGACAGACAGAAGACAGACAGACAGACAGACAGACAGAGAGAGAGAGAGAGAGAATGTGTGTGTGTGTGTGTGTGTGTGTGTGTGTGTGTGTGTGTGTGTGTGTGTGTGTGTGTGTGTGTGTGTGTGTGTGTGTGTGTGTGTGTGTGTGTGTGTGTGTGTGTGTGTGTGTGTGTGTGTGTGTGTGTGTGTGTGTGTGTGTGTGTGTGTGTGTGCGAGTGTTTGTGCGTGCGTGCGTGCGTGCGTGCGCGTGAGTATATGTGCACATGCGTGCATGCGTGCGTGCGTGCGTGTGTGCGTGTATGTGTGTGTGTGTGTGTGCGTGCGTGCGTGCGTGTGTGCGTGCGTGCGTACGTGCTTGCGTGCGTACGTGCTTGCGTGATAACCTGTGGGAGGTACGTAGTTCAGACAGGTGTTGTTTGTCTCAAAGGACTGCCCGGCTGTCAAAGACGCAATGATTACCGAGTCGTCTGTAGCGGAGGAATTTCTCTGCAATGTGAAGCAAACAGAGTGACAGAGATGAACACAACGAAGGAAAAAATGAAACTCGATGATAAAACATAATCAATCGTCACATTGGAAAATTCATAAGTGCACGGACAAAACACGCCCTCGACATACAGACAAAAATGTCACTGATCTAACCCCATCCTGGCCCCATCTACCCGAAATAATGGTTATTATCCTTCCCTCAGAAAGCGTCACCGATCTACCCACAGAATCGTCATGATTCAACCCACAAGAAAACGTCACCGAGATACAGAAAATGTCACCAATCTTCTCAGCGAGAAATCAAGTCAAATCCATTGTTTGGCAATTAGGCAATGAAGCCACCCTATACACTTTCTGAGAGAAGGACAGAGTAGACCGGAAGTTGATGCCTGGGTAGTGTTTCTCCTGCAGACTATTTATAGAAAGTATATGTAGCCTTGGGTGTTTCCACCTGCTGAGTTAGACTTCCCTGCAGAAACTAGGTAAAAAAAGAAGAAGAAGAAGAAGCCTTGGGTGTCTTCTCACAGTCGAGTCTTAGGGTGCTCCTCTGTGAACTTGCTTGTAGAAATCAGATAATAGCCTTGAGGGTCTGACCCTGTCGGTGTTCAGAGTGTGCTACCTCTGTAGGCTCACCTGTAGAAATCAGGTAATAGCCCTGTCTCTCCGTGTCGGTGTTTGGAGTGTGCTACCCCTGTAGGCTCACCTGTAGAAATCAGGTAATAGCCCTGAGGGCCTCTCTATGTCGATGCTTTTGGTGCCCTTTCCTCGTGTGTTAAGGAAGCAGTTAACTTGAGACTTGAGAGGCTAACCCTGTGGATAATTAATTGTGTTCCATTTTCATATTTACCTGTTGAAAACCGTTGACCGCCTTCTGGGTCTTCCCCTGTCGATGTTTTGTGCTCGAGTTGCATAAATACCTGTAGAAATCTGATTGCAGAGAAATGAAGGTCTTCCCCCATCTATGCTTTGTGCTCTGTTTACATACTTACCTGAAGAAACCAGGACCTGCAGAAACCAGGTGACAGAATTGGGGGTCTTCCCCATGTGAAGCGTTGTGTGCTGTTTACATACTTACAAGCAGAAATCAGGTGACAGCACTAAGGGTCTCCCCTGTTGATGCTTTTTGCTGTGTTTACACACTTACCTGCAGAAACCAGGTGACAGCCCTAAGCGTCTCCCCTGTTGATGCATTTCGCTGTTTTTACACATTTACCTGCATAAACCAGGTGATAGATTTGAGGGTCTCCCCTGTTGATGCATTTTGCTGTGTTTACACACTTACCTGCAGAAACCAAGTGACAGCCTGAAGGGTCTCTTCCTCCCCCAACTGGAAGTCCCAGGGTTCAAGCACCGTCTCCCACTCTCCCTTGCACGACTTCAGCTCCCTGACTGCGTTGGCCTTGGCTACTCCGCCCGTCCACCGGAAGCCGGCACATCCTGCCAACAGTCACGGTCTGATGAGTAGCATCGTCACTGTAGGACCAGCAAAGAGTTGTCACGGTCTGATGGGTAACACCGTCACTGCAGGACCAACGAACAATTGTCACGGTCTGATGGGTAACATCTATTTGCAGGACCAACAAACAATTGTCACGGTCTGATGGGTAACATCGGCACTGCAGGACTAACGAACAATTGTCACGGTCTGATGGGTAAGATCGTCACTTCAGGACCAGTGAACAATTGCCACGGTCTGATGGGTAACATCTATTTGCAGGACCAACGAACAATTGTCACGGTCTGATGGGTAAAATCGTCACTGTAGGACCAACGAACAATTGTCACGGTCTGATGGGTAACACCGTCACTGTAGGACCAACGAACAATTGCCACGGTCTGATGGGTAACATCGTCACTTCAGGACCAACGAACAGTTGTCACGGTCTGATGGGTAACACCGTCACTGTAGGACCAACAAACAATAGTTGTCACGGTCTGATGGGTAGCATCGTCACTGTAGGACCAACGAACAATTGTCACGGTCTGATGGGTAACATCGTCACTGTAGGACCAACGAACAATTGTCACGGTCTGATGGGTAACATCGTCACTGTAGGACCAACGAACAATTGTCACGGTCTGATGGGTAACATCGTCACTGTAGGACCAACGAACAATTGTCACGGTCTGATGGGTAACATCGTCACTGTAGGACCAACGAACAATTGTCACGGTCTGATGGGTAGCATCGTCACTGTAGGACCAACGAACAATTGTCACGGTCTGATGGGTAGCATCGTCACTGTAGGACCAACGAACAATTGTCACGGTCTGATGGGTAACATCGTCACTTCAGGACCAACGAACAATTGTCACGGTCTGATGGGTAACATCTATTTGCAGGATCAACTAATAATTGTCACGGTCTGATGGGTAACACCGTCACTGCAGGACCAACAAACAATTGTCACGGTTTGATGGGTAAAATCTATTTGCAGGACCAACGAACAATTGTCACGGTCTGATGGGTAACATCTATTTGCAGGATCAACTAATAATTGTCACGGTCTGATGGGTAACACCGTCACTGCAGGACCAACAAACAATTGTCACGGTTTGATGGGTAACATCTATTTGCAGGACCAACGAACAATTGTCACGGTCTGATGGGTAGCATCTACACTGCAGGACCAACAAACAATTGTCACGGTCTGATGGGTAACATCTGCATTGCAGAACCAACGACCAATTGTCACGGTCTGATGGGTAACACCATCACTGTAGGACCAATGAACAGTTGGGAAAAGTAAAACTTACTTGAACCGGTGTGGTATGCTCCACGAAACGAGAATGCTTTCGTCTGTCTGCCCTTCTCTTTCGATCTCGATTTGTCTGATAGTCCATTTCTTTAATTCTTTCTTGATCTGTCTCTGTTTGTCTGTCTCTTTTTCTATTTTCCTCATTCTCTCTCTGTTTCTGTCTCTCTTGCTGTCTCTCTGTCCGTTTGTTTCTGTTTCTCTCTGTCTTTGTCTGTCTGTCGCTATGTCTGTTTGTATGTCTGTCTGTCTGTCTGTCTGTCTGTCTCTCTGTCTCTGTGTGTGTATCTCTCTCTGTCTCTGTCTCTCTCTGTCTCTCGGTCTGCCTGTCTGTCTGTCTGTCTGTCTGCCTGCCTGTGTCTGTCTGTCTGCTGCTGCTCTCGCTGTCTCTCTGTCTCTCTCTCTCTCTCTCTCTCTCTCTCTCTCTCTCTCTCTCTCTCTCTCTCTCTCTCTCTCTCTCTAATGCACAGCAGCACCAAACAGGCGTATGTCGACCACTTACTTTTGTGGTCAACAGTTGTTGTTGTTAGAAAACACACCAAAAAAAGAACTTTGTTATAAGTCTAATATCACGAAAAGGACTGGAGTCCCTGAATTGAATTAAATTATCTTGATTTTCTAAATACAAGCAGAGTTCCTTAAAACATATTTTGCTCTCATATTTTCCTGTTTGCGCTGCTTTTGTTGGCGAAAAAGAAAAGAAAAAGAAAAGAAAAAACGAAAACAGAGAAGAAAAAAAGAAAAGAAAGGCAAGCAACAAATACAGCAATAAACAAAACAACAAGCAAACAGCGACATTTCTTTTTTGGAACCTAATTTTCAGCACATAATGGTTTTTGCAATAAAAAATAAATCAATAAAAAATAACGTTCTTACTCGATGGACTAATTTGTCTTTGTCCCTGTAGCACAGCCTAGAGCGTTCCCTTCCTTACCTCTTGTTTGCGTCAGGCGAACCAGCTCGTCAGTAAAGGGACGTTACTCGGTAACTCCTCAATGCTGCTGACGAACCAGCTCGTCAGTAAAGGGGCGTTACTCGGTAACTCCTCAATGCTGCTGACGAACCAGCTCGTCAGTAAAGGGACGTTACTCGGTAACTCCTCAATGCTGCTGACGAACCGGCTCTTCAGAGACCAGTAACAAATTTTCTAACAGCTAAATGGACAGCGTTGTTGCATTCAAGTCAAACGATGAACATCACCGGAAACAGTAATTATTTCCCTTTCTGATCGTATGCAGCTTGTCCAGAAATGTCGATTCTTTGTTCTTGGAGGCGCAATTTTCGAGTGCATGGCCGAGGCGAGAGCATGGAGCAGAAAACGTTTTCCTTGAGTGCTCAGTCAGATCGAAGCTCTCGATGAAGTTGCTGCTGATCGGAACTCTGAGGATGATTTTGATGGCGAATGGTGTGATGAGGATGGAGACTTGAATCTACACGGTGGTGATGAAGGCTGAGCGCGTGATGTCAGTCACTGTTATGGTGACTGTTTTGGCCGGACTGACCGAGTGGCATTCAACAACTGGCAGAAAGTGTTGACAGTGCGGAAGACACGTGTTGTCAGTGGAGTATACATTGTTAGGTACAGAATGTAAAGATGATGATGATGAAGTGATGCTTTATGTCCTCAGATGTAGTTGACATATTAGGGACAAGTTGTGACCAATGCCGAAGCACGGTGCAATAAATCTTTACGTCCACGGAAACCAGAAGGCTCGTTAGGACGGACAGTCCAGGACGGCCACCTCGACTCTCACACAGCTCCTGGACCATGCAGAGACAGAATGTAAAATCAAACACGCAGAGGCCACTTGGTGGGCCAACCCTAATACGTCAGGTGTATGTTCAAACTGGCTCAACATCAACAGCCTGATGAGGCTGCAGCAGTCTTACCTCGACCGCTCTGTAACTTCAAGTAACTGCATTTTTATTCCCATCAGTCCAAGCTTTTTGTTGTCGTATTTTTTCTCTCTCTTTTTTTCGACCTGTTGTTGTTGATTTTGTTATTGTCTGTTTGTGAATTGCTTTATGCAGTTCAAAAGAACGCTATTTTTTAGGACAAAACGCAACATGCGAATTTTCGGAGTATTGCCCTTTATCAAGCTACAAAATGACACTTAAACAACAGTTAAAAGCGATAAACGATACCAAAAAAAAAATGAAACTGACAGCTAATTAGACACATGTTTTTGGTTGAGCTATGTTGTTTTGTGTCGCTCAACCAAAAACAGATAAGTGCCTTAGCTGTTTAACAGTTGTTAAAGTGTCGTTTTTGTAGCTTGATAATAACAAATAATAAATAATTCTTATAAAGCGCTATTCTTTAACCAGAGTTAAACTCACTGCGCTGTACAAACATCTTATCACAAAAACTACATTAGCATACATTTCAGCAAACAGAACCTTAATTATTGTAGCTTAATTACCATTATCGCCTATCGAACATTAGACACACACACACATACATAAACATGACGCACACACAATCTCCGCTCGTCCACTCATATAGCAATTAACAAAATATTAACTTAATGATCTCACAAACAATACACCAATTTGAATCTGTCTTTCACCACCCAACCCGTGCCTCCTTCTCTTGCCTAGACTCTCATGCCCTCTCCCTCCCCCCCCCCCTCCCCCCCCTCCTTCCCTTCCCCCTCTCCCTATCCATATGCATTTCTTAGAGTGGCCGGCAGAGAATTCCAGAGAGATGGTGCCATGAAACTAAAAGAACGTTGTCCAAATGATTTGAGTTTTCGCTTTGGAATTTTTAGCAGCTTTTCGTTAGAAGATCGGAGAGAGCGAGACGGTTCATAAGTGCAGAGAGATGAAGAAAGATAAGATGGTAAAGACCCTTCAAAATGGCCGTAAGCAAGAGTTGCAATCTTGTACTGACAGCGGGATTGATAAAGGGGATTACCCAGACAATGCGCTTGTTATTATTTTGGCCTGATAAATAACGTTCTTTTGAACCTTTTATGTGTTTGGATCTTATTTTGGAACGCTAGCAGTTATTCTTGTTTCAGATTTTTGTTTTACGTAGTGTTATAATCAAAATACTCAACACAAGAACAAGTCTCTGAACAGATCATACATAACATACGAAGGCACGGTAGAATATCAGCAAAGTTCGCTCTAACTGCCTGTTCGGAATAACAGTGGGCGTGGTGGTTCCGAAGATAATGGAATCGGCCTTGGATATATAAGCTGCGGGTTTGATCCCTTATTCTCTCTCTCTCTTCTCTTTTAGCATCTGAGGACATTAAGCAAAAACACAACAACAACCTTATTCTGCCCCCCCCCCCCCCCCCACCCACCGTCCCCACCGCTCCATCTTTCGGTCTCCACGGTAACCAGAATAACACTCGTTCAGCAATCAGTGTTGCTTGAAAACGAAGGTTGTGCTTGTAAAAGGCTCTGACATTTCAGAATACAAACCTACTCCAGTGGATCTCCAACAAAAATACCGTTGTTTCAGCTTATTTACGTAATTGCGACACAGGAAAACGAGGCATATATTCAATCAAGGCTTGCTGCCATGATCTGTTTCTAGCGAAGCGTTTGTCAAGCATCTCAACAAATAGCATTAATTCTTACCTCGTGGGGACAAAACGAGTTACAACAACAATGACTGCTAACGTTGTAAAACAAGATTCTGACATATACAAGGTTAAAAAGAACGCTATTGACTTTAGATCCAATCACTTAAAAGGTTGAAAAGAACGCTTATTTTGACACAGACACACAGTTTGCAAATAAGCGTTCTTTTGAGCCTTTTGTGTGTTTGGATTTTGTTTTAGAACGCTAGCAGTCATTCTTGTTTCCGATTTTTGCTGTTAAAATTTATCTTGACAAAGCAACACGCGAATGTTCGGGGTAATCTCTTTTTTCAACCTACAAAACAACAGTTAAGGCTCAGCGTAACAGAACAGGTCAACCAAACGCAGACAAGTATAGTATCCTACATCTCATTTTCATCGTTTACCTGCTGTTTAAGGGTTGTTTTGTAGCCTGAAATAGAGGATTTCTACGAAATTTGCTCTCTCTTTTTTCTTTTCTTTCTCAAAATAGCGTTCTTTTTAACCTTATATGTCTTTGGATCTTACCTCTTAGGACAAAAAATCCGAAGTAAACCGCCAAAGCCGTGGTTCGCATTGTACCAGTACCACTGCACAATCGTAGAGCCTATTATTATATGGCTGCAGATTTCAACTCTCAAGTTTTGTCCCTGTC